>JAVJIF010007564.1:0-241112 GCA_038442645.1 Agave tequilana
ACTCTGGTCGCAGTTATGAAACTGCTGTAGATTTCGAGAAAGTCGATATTCAAATAGGCAAATATGAACTGCGACCATGGTCGCAGTGTTACTTTATGTTCAGTAGACTAAAGCACAACATACGATAAAAGTGTCGAAATGGATTTTGAGCGGAAAATTTCAACTGTATTCAAATGTTATAATAATACCTTGTTTTGGTACAGGGCCAATTGGATCGCGTATAGTCAATTCTTCACCATCTCGCAGAACGACGGATCCACTGAAATCAATATTAGTTTTAGACTGTGATGATTGATAATTTACTGACCTGATTTTGTATTCATTACTGGTTTCTTCAGCAAATCTTTTTAAAACTGCGTCCAACTTTGAAAGATGGATATCAAAATCGGCAACAATTTCAAGATTGCATTAATTTTGAACGAAGTATCCACAATCTAGCCGTTTCCTGGAGTGCCTTGACTGAAAAAGACCTAATGTCATTTTCAATTGCAACATTTTTGTAACGAGCATCCAACCTCCATCTCTGAAGTATATATGATTCTGGTATATGTGTAACGTGATTTCATCACAAAATACACAGAATATGTCTTCAAACGATACCCTCTGTTTTGAATAATGAGCAACTAAAAGATACATTAAGTTTATCAGGCTTCTCATAACTGACCTTTTCCCAGGTGTCATTTGATTCTGAAAAATCACCAACCAGATATTTTGATCCAGGTCCATCGTGTTTCAACTCTTCTAAAAGAGTGTCGTTGCAACTGCCCATTCCTTTTGTAACAACTGAAAAATCTTCAGGGTATACAACCTCGAAACTGTATCTCATATGGATTCATGTACAGTTGGGCACATAATTCAAATCCCGAAAGTCTTGTTGAGATTCAGAACTACGACGGGCAGCAACAGATTTATCATATTGGTGTACAAATTCCACTAGTTTCGTATTTGCATTCATAAAACCATCAAAGAGAATTATACTCTCAGACCTCTGGCTGGTTGTCATTCCAGCACAGAAAAACATCCTTGAGATATGCATTAACTCAGTGTCCACGCAGTCTGTGCATCTTCAACAACCGTCTTCTTCTAAATGATATTTTCATTCATCAGTCGCCATCGCTCCTCGCATGTGCTTATATCATGGGAGGTGTACTAATGATGAAAATCAGAGACCATATCTTCCCCATACTTGTTCGTCATCGGGATTTGTTGCTCAGCATATGTTTCCGTACATGCCAGAAACAGTACCGGTGCCGAGTAGTTGGAAAACCATCTTGATGGCATCACCGATCTGGGCATCCTGATCAGTAATAATCAACTTCGGTGCAACTCCATACATGCACTTGAGTCATTTATTGAATCCATACAAATGTATCCCTCTGCTCATCCGCAAGCAATGCACAGCCAATAAAATTGACTGTCGATGATGATTTACTCCGTGAATGGAGCAAACGGCAAGCTCAAGTGATTAGTCCTATATGTTGTGTCAAAACGATCACATCACAGAACCTCAATACGAGGAAATAACTCTTCCATCAGCTCAAAAAATGCTTCTAAGTGTGCCCGCATTATCAACTCACTTGCAAAGAAAAATTCTGGATCGGACTCGGCTTTCTCTTGGAAATATTTGATGATCGCAATAAACTCATGTCCCATGTTATTTCTACGGTGACGAATAAAATCAATAACTTGTTGCGGGCTTACTTCTTCACACCTTCTCCGTGGCTCATTGCATTGACAACACGGGAATATTTGAAGGGTGAATTCCTACATCAACCAAATTGCTCATAATGCTTCTGCTAATCTTGATCGATGTGTCTGGTGAGAGTAAAGGTGATGTATCTTATCCGGCTTTGACAATTCATGTGAATGAAATCACACTTGGTGACAACCTAAGATCTTCTTCAAATAAAAACGAAGACAACATGCATCTCAGCGGGACCGCTACTCTAGTGTCAATTCGACGGTGAACTGTAAGCCCATCTTGTCTTTTGTCACACAACTTCTTCACACCTTTCTTGTTGCAACAAAATTTTCTGCAAATAACTTCATGAGGAGGCCCTGTGACTTATCTATATCTTTTCTTCTCACGCCAAACCTCTGTACTTTGTATAAGAATTGTAGAAATTGTATGCTTCCTCATCCGTGAAAACTGTTTCCCTACAAAAATATTTGAGCTTCCAGACATTTCTCCATGTGCATTCAGATCCTACCAAAATTGACGAACTACATAAAAATAAATAATTGAATATCACACGTCTGAACTGTAATTACACAAACTGCGACCAAGGTCGCAGATGTAAAGAAATTTATAACTTCTAAATAACAGACTGCGATCGTAGTCGCAGTTTCCATATGAGCAGATTTTTTTAAAAACCTAAATAATAACTGTGCAACTTTCTCATTAATATATACTGCGACCTTAAGTCGCATTTTTAAGATTTAGAGTATAAACTAGATATAATTGACATGGACACGTGTAAGAATTATAAAAATAGGACTGCGACTTAGGTCACAGTTACAAAAATAGCTTTTACAGCCGAGATTGTTTTAAATTCAAACTGCGATCGTGGTCGCAGTTCTTAAACTTTAGTGTATTAACTTACTGTGGTCGCAGTTCTTAAACTTTAGTGTATTAACTTACTGGTCGCAGTTCATAAATTTTAGTGTATTAAATTTAAAAAGTGCGACTGAGATCGCATTTAAACAAAACTGTGAATTCTTTCTAAAAAATCAGTACTTTAGAACAAGTGATTATTTTGTTCTGTAAAACGAAATATAGGTCGCAGCTCCTATACGCTACAGAGAAATCTTCTACATTTAAGAAATTGCGGGAAAAAATGACAAAAAAACCTCTTGACTAGCATGCAAATATGTCAACCCTTCAATACTTTCAATATTCTGAGAGAAAGTTGAACCAGATGATATATGGTCTATATTTAGATCGGGAGATAGAGATCGCTTACGACTGTGACCAGAATTGGCAGGGGAGTGGACTGCTCTGACATCGACATTAAATAAAAAGGAGAAAAACCTGATCCGAAAATCGCTATTTTCAGAAAAAACTTTATGGCAGGTCAGAAAAGGTGGCAGGCCAGAAAAGGAAAACCTAAATCTGACGAGCGGTAAAAAATGGGGGAAAATAATAATAATAATAATAACCTAATCTGACAACGAGCGGTAAAAAATAGGGGAAAAATAATAATAAACAATAACCTAAATCTGACAACGAACGGTAAAAAATAGGGGAAAAATAATAATAACAATAACGTGGCAAGTACCTTTTACCGAGAGGTATTTAGTAATTTAACTTATTCCAATAAGCGGGCCCGCAACTTAGTGTTGGGGCAAATATTGTGCCACGTCACCGCAGGCTGAGAGAGTCTCTCAGCCGTCGGCTGATATACATTTTTCTCATATATATATATATATATATATATCTTAGCCGTATCCTGTCTTTTTGGAAATTGCCGTCTGATCATGTATCATATCGTACTTGTGGCCCGTATCCGTTCTTCGCAGTCCATGTAGACTGCAGTTTTACCTTTTAGCAGAAGTTCCTCTTCTTTTCTTTGGAACCGTCCATGTTGACTTACATGCCTAGAGGACCTTATGCTGGCTGTGTCAGCATTCAAGGGGTCAGGTGGGGTAATATTGGTTGATAAAATCTGAATATTTTGAGATATTTATTTCTATTGAAGTAGAGTTAAGGTGCTGCCCCTAAAACATTGAGGGAGTTGCATACTATTGAGAATGATAATTTGAAAGAATCCTTAGTTATGTCCATTTGTAGAAGACAGGCTTGTAACTTTCAGATGTTGTATGGAGAATAGCTGAATAGGTTTGACACATGACCTACTAGTAGGATCAGCTCTAAAGAGATTTTAGCCATTTAACGTATATTAGTAGCTATATAGGGTCTTCAATTTCCCACATTTCTGAAGTGCAGTAGTATTTTATAGGAATCAGACCTTAAAGTCTCCAAGACATAGCCTACTTATTCTCATCTGTGCAAATATGTTTCCAGAATACCACATATGTATATGGAGATAGACTTGTGTCATTCCGGAAGGATTCGAGCCCGAATCATTCCCATTCAAATACAATCCTCCAACATTCGAATACAAATCCACTCCGTTGAAGTTGATCTATATTATTTCAAGTATCTATAAATCAAAAATCAAGTGTTTTGAATACTTTTTGCCTATCCATCAAGCGGCGCAAAATGGACGGCCGAAAGTAGTGAGTTGGTTAGATCTATGTCTTTAGACATACAAATTCTTGATCCAGCCATTTGATCATGATCTAAACATTTAAAAACCCCTACAAACCAATTTTTGTTAGGTTCAAATGTTATACACCGTTAACTAACCAACTCACTATTTAGGCCGTCCTTTTTCCCCTACTTGATGCGTGGACAAAAAGTATTCAAACACTTGATTTTTGGTTTATTGATACTTGAAATAATATAGATCAACTTCAACGGAGTAGATCTTGTATTCGAATGTCAGATGCTGGTACTTGAGTGGGAAGGATTCAGCCTCGAATCCTTCCGAAATGACACAAGTCTATTTATATGTGTGTGTAGAGATATCTGTACCTCAACCATCAGCTGAGAGAGTCTCTCAGCTGGCACTGGCGACCCTGGTCGCAGTATTAAAAGAAATTCAGATATTCTCAGTCTAATTAGCATTGCGATCATAGTAGCAATCCTCACAAACACTGCGACCATGGTAGCAGTCCTCACAAAAAATATTGCGATCATGGTATCAGTCAAAACACTGCGACCATGGTAGCGTTGCGATCAGGATCTGTGGCTGAGATTCAATCACATCACCTCTAGCTGAGAGTCTCTCAACTACAGCTGAGATACATTTTTCTCACACACACACACACACCTGTATTAAATCATGGATTATAGGAATTGCAATCCGTTCTGTCCTTATTACCACCAAAAAGCACCAGTGACAATATAGTTTTGTGAAAACAAATCCATAGAAATTATTTTTTTCTTTGAACAATAAAGATTTCATGAGAACATGGGCTTTTTTCCCAGTTGAAACTCGTCAAGACATGGTCTATTTATTCTCATCTGTGCAAATCAATGTTTCCAGAGCATGAATTTATCTATGTTATTACCATATAAATCATGAACTCAAGGGAAATGCAATCAGCTCTGTACTTATTTACCAAACAGCAACAGTGGCCTAGTAATTTGTGAAAACAAATTCATTATGAACCTTTTTTCAAATAATAAAGGATTTCATAAGGTACAGGTGCCTTCAATTAACTTGAAAAGGTTTAACTACAACTTTCGTCTACTCTGGAACAGAAGTTAACACTACACAAGATTAAATTTACTGTTGATGCACGTGTGCATGCCATGGCTTTTCTGCATTGTTTCTTGTTCCATATTATCATGCCCGCACTTATGCATTTACTTAATAATTCTAGCAAAAATGAACATTTCTTGCTGATAATGCTTTTCCTCAATTCATTTTCCTTTTGCAGATACTTGTACACCTGCTTCTTGTTAGATTGAATGTCTGTACAACTTTTAAATGTAACTTCAGCAACTGACTCACTCTGTCCATTCTCAGACTCAGCTGGAAGAAACTTGGGAAGCTCTCTTTTCCAGTATAAGATATGCTAAACACTTCTCGGGTCCGGTTTGTTTCCGCCATGCTGTTTTTGCACCCTTGGGGTATGAGACAGCTCTGTTTAAAGGACTGTCTGAACCCGTTATCTGCGAAGGCACCCCTGCAAACATCCTTCGAGAAAACCCTGATGATAGGAAAACTTCTAGATTGTCAGAATTCGGAGAAATGCTTAGAGCAGCTTTTGATCTTCTGGAATTGCCAACAAAGCCTTCCTCTGGTTTCAATGTCCTTTTTGTGCGACGTGAAGATTATTTAGCCCACCCGCGTCACAATGGAAGAGTGGAGTCCCGACTAAGCAATGAGCAGGAGGTTTTTGATGCAATAAAGAATTGGGCAGCCAATCAATCAAAGTGTAAACTGAAACATAATCAATGGTCTTTTTGCACACATGCCCGTGAAAGAGCAACTCCGTGCCATTCAAGAAGCTTCAATTGTTATAGGATCTCATGGGGCTGGTCTCACTCACTTGGTTGCTGCAACACCAGACACCATAGTTCTTGAGATAATTAGCAGCTCTTTCCGACGGCCACATTTTTCATTGATCTCTCAGTGGAAGGGTTAGAGTATCATGCTATCAATCTTGCTGGATCATACGCTAGGCCTTCCATGGTTATTGATGAGCTTAGCAGCATGGTGAACAGTCTCAAATGCTGAAATCAATTCGAACTCTAATATCCTCTTATTGCTGTTAGCCATTGCAGCTGGTGATATCCATTTGAATTCTAACCATCCATCAATTCAAGTTACTGAGGGAACATATCTACTAAATATTGGTGCCTAGTGTTATTACCTAAGGAGCTCAAAACCAGAGTGGGGAGAGCATGCAACATTTTCAGCTAACAAATTGATGGCACTCAGGGTTCATTTGTGGGCACCTTCCCAAGTAAGATGCATTCTCCTTTCCTTCGTGACTTGTAAAATCTTATGAAGTTTCACAAGAAGTCACCTATTGATTTCTGTTGATTCATAGCCCTACTTGGTTAATTGCCTTTATTTGCAAGCATGTGGATGAGTTTTGAGCATGAGGTTTTGTACAAAAATAGAGAGTTTAGCTGCAAATATTGTTCTCGATCTTGTCTATAATGAGATTCTTAGGATAGTTAAGGTGAGCATCCTCAATTTTCTTGCCCACATTACCATTATAACAAAATAGAAAAAATATATTAATGTAAAACGGGATGAAAAATGGAAAGAATATTTCAGACGAGAAAATCTTGAGTTTATCATGCAAACATCTTATGTGGTAAAATTGGTATCGAATATCGGCCACTTCGTCTCGTTGATATTGGTCCGGATGAAATCTTTTTAAAAAATTAATTAAAATATATAGCTTTTTTTCTAGATAATTAGTAACATTTGACATTTTTGGGAATAATTGATGGATTCTAATTAATTTTTTGACATAATTTTGGTATAATTCATTGACAAGCGTTTGTGTTAATCTGTATGAAAAATTAAAATATTATATTTTAGCCAACATATGGGCTAATTCATTGAGTTTTTGCTACTAACAAATTATATTTTAACTAACATATTAATAAAAAATTAGTAAATTTTTTCTAGCAAACTAATAATAAGAATTAATGATAATCAATGCAGTACGAACACTTCTATTATGAAGCCCATATAGTGTTGGAACGTTTCGGACATGCGTGTTGAATACGCATATCATGTGTATTTTTATGAATCTGTCACGTATTGGCATATCGTGTTTGTGTCGGGATAGTCATGTCTGTGCAACGTAGATGATAATTATGTTAATAAAATTAATCTGTATGTTTTTACTTTATGTGTCCAAACTAATAAATTTTATTATAAATTTCCAAACAACTAATGTGTTGACAACAAGCACCTAATTGAATAAAATAAGCAATTAAAATTTATTTTTCTGACAACCTACTAAGAAATTAGTTAATTATAATTAATTTATAATAATATAACAAAGTTAGTCTTTGTCTTTTAATTGCTAAAAACTAATTAAACAATTATTTCACTGGAAGTTTTCTAACAAACTAATGTGTAAACTAAATACTGACTTAAACAAAATAAGATTAGTAATTTTTTAATAAATTAATAAGAAATTAATATATTATATTTCCTAACAATTTAAATATTTATGGTTTGATAAGTGCCAAAAACTAATGCAATAGCTAACTCATTTTAAGTAGCGAAATAGTTGTATAAAATGTAAATATGCATGTTTGTTCTAACAAACTATTAAATATTAAAGTGGTTAGGTTAGATTAGGTAATTCATTAATTCATAAAATATTTTCTTCCAAAATAGTTAATGGAAGGAAAACAATTAACTAAAAATGTTTTTACTATTTAATTCAAGCCAAAACACAATATTGTTGAGTTAAATAACTTTTATAGGTTGGGTCATATTCACCCTCCTCTCTTCTCCGATCTTCTCTGCGCGTCGCCGGTGTCCTTCGCCTCCTTCTCTCTTCCCTAGCCTTATCCTCTTTCCTCCAGCCCTCTTGTCTCTTCGATTGTAATTTTTTTTAAAGAACCCACTCAGTTGTACTATCGGTCAATATCGGCCGATATGAGAGCGATACGACCCAATATGAGTTCATTGCAACATTTTTATACTTGCATAGCTGACTGCGATATTAGACTGCCAATATCATATTGGGTCGGGTCTGGTCGATTTCGATACAAGCCGTATTCGGCTGATATTTCAACCATGGGTATAATAAATAAAATAATGAAACAGAATCTACTGCAGCTTTTTCTTGTGCATACATGTTAAACTCATGTTATATTTTCTCACTCTCATGTTATATTATCTTTATAAATTTTCTAATAGAATCAAATGAAATGTCACAAAAATCTCCAACTATTTCCTGTTGCTTAGTAGCCTTTTAGCTACTTGATGTTGAATGCCTTAAATTCTCAAGCCATGTGGATGACTATTGAGCATGAGGTTTTGTACGTATACAAAATTCATATACCCACCTCATGCATACTGCATAGGTATCTAAGAGGTGATAGCATTTTGTAAGGTAATTGGGTTGGGTCAGGTCATAATTGGGTCCAGTCAAATTCAGGGCAAACCAACTATAGCTTATCGAATGGACAGGTTTGAGCTTCGTTACCATCAGCGACCGTGGTGTAAACGGGTATACCTGACTTGTAGACCTGATTAGATCTGATTTTGCCCATTAAGCCACAACAGCAATACACCTATAATTGGACCAAAAACACTTACATTAAAGTTTGAATGGGACGAGGCTTCTTAAAATATAAGAGCCGAAATTATAATATTAACGTTACAAAAAAACCATCCAGCAGATCAAAGTTCTTCAAACCTCAAAACATTACATAATTAATTGGACTTCTTCAAAACATCTCGGTGCCAGAGTATTGCGCAAAGTACAGAAAACAATTTATGTTCAAATTTCAATGAGAGATTCTTTCATAAATTGTAGCACCAGAGTAAGGTGGTCGCATGAAGCAAAATTGAGCACTTACTTTTATAGGTTTTTCATATATACTCCCAAATCTTAACTATTTAGAAATTTACCCCCAAAATATTGATTGTGCCAATTCACTGTTCAAATCTTTTGTGTCTTAGAAATTTACCCCCTCTTGTTAATGTTTAAGAATCAAAAGAAAATATTTGGGTTTTAGTCTTGTGAAAGATATGAGTTGATTCCTTTTTTTGTTAGAATTAGTTTTTTAAGAAAGATTTTTTTTTTGTTCCCATACCTACCTTTTTTCTTAGGTTGAGAAGATCTTAGTACAAATAAGGTTAGGCCTTCTTGTGTCTTGAGCCTTCGGCGAATGAAAAAAATTAAGATTTGTTTTTCCTATCTCTATGATGGATATTCAAGTTATCGATGGTGTGAAGCGATTTATCTCTTTTGTGGTGTTAGGCCACGTCTATCTTCTTTTACAATATTTTTTCTATTTTTTTTATTGTTTCCACTTGTGCTTTCTTTGTACCCCATCACTCTTAAGGATTGACTTAGACACGTAGCTAACATGCTTGTAATCATTCAAACATGAGGAGGTGTGCATTTTCTCTTACTTGAGCACAAACAATAAACATGAATTGCGTAAAATGAGGTAAAATGATAGTGTGGTCAATTAAGGCAAGCAGTTGATACATAAAACACACTCCTATGTTCTTGCTACTTTTGAAGTTTTTAACTAATCTTCCAATAACTAATGCATTATGATTAATAAAGAAACATCCAGTTTTCTGTAATGATTCTCTAGGTTAGTTCGAAGGAATTGTAAATGTTTGTCAGGTTACGAGGAAAAAAAATACTAAATTAAAATGTCTTCAGCTCATTTGAATCTTGAAAGACTACTAAATTATTAATTTTGTATTGCAGATTTATATCAAAAGCAGTTTTATAATCGATAAACACCATATCACATTTAAATAAGAGAAAATGTAATAGAACTCAAGAAGGGAAAAAAGACCTTTAGTACTGACCTATCAGATACTTGGAGTACATACCTTGCAACCCAAGCAAAGCAATACCCAAATCTCTCCAAATCATTATTATTCAGGAGACCCAACATGTGAAATTAGCAATACAGACTGAAAAAGGGAAAATAAAGGGTGAGAATGGTAGAAAAAAATTGATAAGCATAGGGTTCGGATTGGAGGTGAATGGGATACATGTCTCATCTTTTTTCGAAGAGATTTTACATGTACCAGCCATAAGAATTTATGAGCGTTTGGTCTTCTCCTCTGGAAGCATTCTTGTTTAGAGAAGGGGAAGATAGGGAGAGTGATTAAATGGGGAAAATTATAAAAGGAGCAACAGTTGGGAATAGAATAAAGGAATGACAGCCAATTACCCACTTATACCTAGGTATATATGGGCAGTCAGGTTCCGGGAGATTGGGATCGTTACCAGTGCAGCCGGAATACGTGAATTTAATTTGGAATTTGAACAGTGCATCTGAATCTGACCCAAATTAATTTGCATCCTATTTCTGTTTAGATCTGAATCTGGTAATATGCGATTAGTTTGGTTCGGGTTTGCTGGCACCATATACCCATAGATGTATTTGTATCCTGAAATTCTTAAGATTTCCGTGTCTGCGTAGCTGTATCATGTTTATACAACATAGATGACATGTGTTCTTGAGTCAGCAACTTGACAGTTGCCAGCTATGGAGATGTTAATTTGATTAATATGCGGGTAAAATGTAATATCAGTTATTGTTGAATTTCTTGGTCACTATAAACTCTGAAATGTGCCAAGGGGAGATTATACAGCAATTATATTGGAGCTTTGAGCAACTACAATACAACAACAATAACAACAACAACTAAGCCATTTGTCCCAAATATTTGGAACCAAAAGAGAATTACGCCGGATTGGGCACATGGATCAGCTTTCTACACTCATTCCTATCGAGCAATATGCCTTCACTAAAACCTTTAGCCTCTATATCTTGTCGTATTATCTCCATCCATGTTTTCTTCGGTCTTTCCTGTGCTCTTTTAACTTGCCCTAAATTGATACGCTCTACTCGCACTCGCCGGATTGGCGCATCTGTAGGTTTACGTCGCACATGATCAAACCATCGTAAGCAGTTTTCTCTCATCTTCTCTTATATAGAGGCTACACTTATATTAGTACGAATATCTTCATTTCTCACCTTATCTCTTCGCGTGTTACCACACATCCAACGAAGCATGCGTAGCTCTGCTACTACTCATCTTCTGGGCATAGTGTCTCTTTATAGCCTAACATTCTGTGTCATATAACAAAGCTGGCCTAATAACAGTCAGCAGGCCGATAAAACTTTCCCTTCAGTCATAACGGAATGTTACGACCATATGAAACTCCTGTTGCGCTCTTCCATTTTAACCGCCGGCTTGGATCTTATGGTTGACATCACTATCGATCTCCCCATCCTTTTGGATAATAGAACCCAAGTAAAATGACTGCTCATCGGTATTTCTTGAGCAAGTACAATACGATGTATAAAAAATTCTTTTGCATCTGCGTGCTATTTATTCTGAAATACAAGTGCATCACAAATGTGTTTAAATGGCAAGTGCTAGAACCGGTCAGTCTTTGTTAGCATTCTACGTTTTCTTGGTTTCTCCATGTATGGGGAATGGTGGACTTAAAAGATAGATTATAGTCTCATAGACTTTTGAACTAAAGAATCTGAGGACATTTTGTGACACATGTAAAGATCATTGACTTTTCTTTGAAATGGAGAATAACTTGGACTAGATTTGTGGATCGGTGTGTTTTTCAGCAATGATTTGGATTTTGAACCAACTTGAGACTTGCCGCAGGGAGATGACCCTCCCTCTTCGCTTCTTGCCCATCCACATCTGACTTTACCAGGTAGCCCCTATAGGCCTTGTCATCACTACATAAATGGTACCATAGGCTGTAGGTCAGAGGCAAACTTATCAATAACTTCTGCACACTGCCATTTTGCACAAGAAGCTCGCTCTATGAAGATGAGTGAGTGAATTTGCTAATGTTGGGTATTAAAGCATTTTTTTTTTCTCCCAGAATTGTGCAATTCCAATTTGTGTCATGCTAATGTTCCTTGTTTTTATTTTATTTAAATATTTCTATTGTTGATGCAGATTCCTCGTTTGAGCCTTGAGCAACATACACAATGAAGAGCACCAACATGAAAATCATGGATTATGACAAAACCAGCTATCAGTACCTTTGGAGGAGAAAGTCCGAAACTGCAACATTGTACAATTTATTGTCCATGCGTACAATTCATGAGTTAGAAAAATTCTCTGGTCTTTTGATTATTTAGAGTTGCAGATTAAATTTTTATTTTTATGTCAAGGATTATTAAGTTTTGATTCAGAACAAGGTAATCTAATGCTGACCAGCCTCTGCTAATATTATCACTAGTATTTCACCAAGAAATGTACAGCCATGAAGGTCCCCATTACATGGTAGTAAGTCTGGGTCCAAATCCTGTATTGTGGTCCATTCTGTTTGCTACTGCACAGTGTTTCCAGACGTAAAAAGGGATAAAGGGCAAAAGTGATATATTGTCCTTAGGGATGAGAATTGGTGGGGCTAGCCCGCGGCCCCAATCGGACTGATGTGAAAAATTTGAGCTGGAGTCCTGCTCATATGCGTCAGCTGTCTAATTGGGTATATTTCATTTCACCCGAAATATTTTCGGGTCAAATGTGAGCATTACTCGCAGCTCGCCTATTCAGCCTGGAGTCCTGCTCAGAGTCCAGTCTCTCAGAACTCTCTCAGTCTGGTCTCTCATCTCTCTCTTCTCATATCTCTCTCTCTCCTCGAGGCCCTCGCCGGTCGCCGCCCAAGAGGGGCATTGAAAATGGCGACCCCTTGCTTCAGGCCAGCCGCACTGGCGGCCACGAGATCGATCGCGAGTCGATCCAGCATCTCCTCTCGCCTACAGGCGACGAGGCAAACAGTATTCTGGCGTCCCTTTTTTTCCTCGGAAAAAAAAAAAAAATCTCATTTTCATAAAAGTTCGTTTATTTTGTTTCAGATCGATTGCCTTGGCTTCGTCGGGGAGCGTGTGCCATCATCTCCGTCCGTCTCAAATCCTTCATCGCCGTCGATTCCTCATGCTGATGTGAAATGGAGGGAAAGCTTTGAGCTTTTTGATGAATCTTGATGTGGGAGGCCGAGGCTCTTCAAGCCAAGGTCATAGTTTTTTATCTCATTTTCTCCTCTTTTCTGCTCTAAATCCCAATTGGGTCTCGATAACTTTCAGTGTTCCTCAAATGGGTTTTCATTTGTTTTTGCTACTTCTTGTTGCGTTGAAGGCAAAGCTGGGATTTTGAGTTCTCTTTTTGTATCCTTTTTCTAACTTTGGGGAGTCATGATTATATTATACATACGATGTATATTTATATGTAATACAATGAATAAACAGTCCTATGCAAATCAAATGTGTTTGATGATGTGTTGCATAGAGAACGGATTCTTGCTAGTGATCTCCAGTGTACGTGAACAAATGCTGTTTGTGCTTAAACTTGAAGAAGAAGAAGAAGAAGAGAGAGAGGTATCTGTATGTAATGCTCTCTGCAAATGTGTTTGGTCCTGGGTCCTCATTATACTATGATCGCAAAAATAATATTCTTTCCTATCTGTTTTGTGACAATTACAAGCAATTGTGATCTTAGATTGGAGCAATAGCATATATTCTTGTGTTATTATGAGCTTTTCTCTCACTGTTTGTAGCTTAATTTAGTTGTTCAACTCTGATTGCTAATTCAATTATGGGGGTCAAGTTTCTGTTGTTTCTTCTTATTTTTGTTTTTCAAATGATTATATTTTCTGTTTTTTTATTCAAAGCCCGTGGGCTGGCCCGAACTGAAATGGACAGTATTTGGACAGGCCAATACATGCCCATTTCAGGTTCGGCCTGGACAAAAGCCCACCCATTTCAGTTTGGGCCCGCGTCGGCCCGGCCCAGCCCAGCCCATTCTCATCCCTTATTGCCCTACAAAAACTGATAGCCTCTTGGCAAACTCTTCAGATTGGGACATGTTCCCCTTCAACTCTGTATGTTCTGCTTAGGTCGACTTCTGATCATACTTATTTGGCCAAAGGTTGCAATCACCGATTTCTTATTTTGATGATAACAAAACTTATGTATATATTTAGTACTATCAAGTTTCAAGTATTTAAGTATTTTTCAGGGTCAAGAGGATTTAAAGTATTTCTTCCTCAAAGGAAAGTTTTAAAGTCTTAAGTTTACTCAAGGGTGGGATTCAAGTAGGGCAATCAAGATTGATGTTTTGAAGAAGCTCACTTGAAGATTACTTGAAGACATATTGAACCTATTAAGAAATACTTTGTAAAGTGTAAAATGTAGAATTGATGTTCAAGAAGTCACATACACAAAATACAATTTTCATATCTAGTTTTTGTTTTTTTTTTTGGCATTTCACTAAATTAGTTTTTGATACATGTTTATATTATTCAAAATTCCATATCCTGTTTTCAACATATATATTTCTTAGCCTATGTGTTGCCAAACCAAATTTCAAATTGTTTGAAATATTTAAAATATATTTTATGATAAATTCTTTCTTAAATTTTGATTTTTGTGTTGGGTCAGTCGACCGACCGATCGACCGTTCCAATGTAATGGTTTTGCACTACTGCCAGTCGACCAGGTGGTCGATCGTTTGTGCACATTTCAAGTGTGCCCGTTGTCGGGCGGTTGACCGACTGACAAGCCTTGAAGTGTTTTGGTCAAACTTTCGGTCGACCGATCGGTTGACCGATTGACAAGTTTTCCTTTACCATTGTTCTCAGTTGAGATCGGACGACCAGCCGGTCGACCAACGCACAACGACTATTTTTGAATTTTAGTGAGCCAGTCGACCAGCCGTTCCGATGTTCTGTCTGCTACAGTAACAACTAGTTTTTTAAAATCTGTTTTGTCATCTTTTTCTCTAACGGTATATTTTTTCTTTTTTGGATCTAATCACCCTGCTAATACCCTGTTTGACCCTTCTAATATTATTTATCACTTGCCTATATATATATGGGTCATTGGGAGAGGATTAGACATCTTTAGTTTTTGGGAAATATTTTGAAACAATCAAGTTTATTTAAAAGAGAAAATTTCTAACTTTCAAGTTTTCAAGTGCTCTCATTTTCAAATCAATTGCTGAAGTTTTCAGCTCTTAAATTCATTTATTTCAACTGAATTTTCTCTCTCATATTCCTTGAGCTTCATTTCATACTCTATACTATAGAAAGTTATAAAGGAGAGGATTTTGTGATTTTTGTGATCACCAAGAGCTTGTAAACCTCATTGGCTTTGTGCTACCTCTTGTGTAGAGGATTGAGAGTTGGAGTTGTATTCTCCGGTCTTGTGGAGACCATTGTTATTCCTTTGTGGAGGTTCTTTGTGAAAAGATTCTTAGTAGATAGTAGAATTCTTCACGCGGTAAAGGCGGGGACGTAAAAATCTCGAAACAAATCTCTTGTGTTTGCGATTATTTTTCTTGCTCTTACTCTATTGCTATTGCTTGCACTTGTGTTTTTGCTTCTCTTGTATTTGCTATTCTTTCTTCCATCATATTTCATCATTCTTACTTATCGGTTTCACTCATCTCAACAAGAAGAAAATTAAACACCTCAACTCCTAATGTAGAGGAATATAGAGGAGAAATTCTAGAGCCCTTCACGAGAAATCCGCTTCACTTCTTATTTTGAGTTGACCGTTTGCAGCATTCATTTTACATTTCACATTGTTTGCCATTAGATTAGCATTACACCTATTCACCCCTCTCTTAGCTTACTTTCAATTGGTTTCAGAGCCTTGAACTCTAGTTTTTGGTTTAAACCACCTTAGATATATCCTTTTACTAATCATTTCATTTACACTATCATTTTGTTTTTCACACTAGCTTACATGGCCGAAGGTATTAAGGCTCCACCCAAGTTTGATTGCCTTAACTTTCCCATATGAAAAGTTAAGATAACCATGTTCTTGCACTTCTTAGGAAGCCGGTTGCAAAGGCGGTGACCAAACCTTTTAGTGTACGCGATGGTGATGAAGACATATGGTTCGAATTGCCACCAGAAATTTGATGCTAATGCAAAAGCTCACTATGCATTACTTCAAGCCTTAAATGATGGTGATATTGCTAGGGTAATTCATTGCAAATCTGCCAATGAGATTTGGTCACAGTTAGTTGTCACGAATGAGGGGACATCACAAGTTAAGAGAGCTAAGAGTGATCTCTTGCGTGTCAATATGAAATTTTGTTATGGAAAAAAATGAATCTATTTGATGACATAATCACAAAGTTTACTAAAATCACCAATAATCTTGCTTCTTTAGGTAATGCTATTGACAATAATTAAAAGTGAGAAAGGTCATTCGCGCTCTTCCACCATCATGAGAAGTCAATTCACAACATTGAAGGAGCTCAATGACAAAGAAGAAATGGAACTCATTGATCTTATTGGCAACCTCAAGACCAATGAGCTGGAAAAAAAAACAAGAGAGGAGAAGGCACCATTAAAGAAGAAATTACTGTAGTTCACCTAGAGGGGGGGGAATAGGTGATGGCTAATCTAATGGTCACTTAATGCCAAATAATGCGGAAGCTAAGACAATTATGACCTAATTAAATCTTTTACACTAAACACTATGTATAACACAAGAGTGTTGCCGAATTCCCCGTGAAGGGCTCTGGACAAACTCCTCTAGATTCCCTGGATATGGGTTGAGGCGCCGCATTGGCTCTCTTGGTTGAATACAAGCGTTAGTCAACAATCCCAAGCAATATATCAATATAAGCACAAGGAATATATCATGCATATAAAGGTAAAGACAAGATAAGTAATGCAAGATATAAACAAGGAGATAGAGAGAGAGAGAAATGGCAATCGCAAACACAAAGGGTTTTTTCGAGGTTCGAGCACCCTTGCTCTACATCACCGCCTTCGAACACAACGAAGGATTTCCACTATGCAAGATCCCATGGATCTCTCCCCCCGGTGCCGCACACTACAAGCCCTCGACTCTCTAGTCCCGTACACCGCAAGCTCACTAGCTCGCCGAGGCCGCACCTCAAACCACCGAGTTCACACAAGAACTCTAAACCACCACGAGCACACTTGCCCGTTTCCTCAAATCACAAGAATGAAATCTCTTGGTGATCTAAACACTTTGATCACCAATAAAGCTCTCACTACAACCTCCTATAGGATGAGTATGTCTATGAATTGCTCAAGTGTTTGTGTGAGAAAAACTAAGAAGAGAATAGTGGAGGAAAACTCAAAGAATCACTTTAACACTCTTGATAAATATTCCCTTTAGATAGGAAATATTTGCTCTCAAATATGTGGAGAAACCCTTTTAAAAGAATGGAAAAACTGGCTCAAACTCTCCTAAAATCTTAGCTCAAACAATAACCAAACTCCCAAATTTATAGCCCGAAAAATATAGCCATTGGGGTCTGTCAGGCCTGCCGGTCGACCCGCGGTCGACCCTAACGGTCAAAAATCCGACCGTTGGAGCCTGCCGGTCGCCCGCCGGTCGACCCAAAAGAACAGAGAGCACTGCTCTCAGTTCCGGTCGACCCGCCGTTCGACCCGCTCTCAGTTCCGGTCGACCCGCCGTCGACCCGCCCACTGAACTGCCAGACGTGCACGGCTCTGTGCACGTCGTCGACCTTGCGGTCGACCTGCCCTTGGTTCCGGTCGACCCGCCCGGTCGACCCGAAAGCCAGTTCTGGTCAGCACTTGGGAGAAAAATGTTGGTCTTTTGGCTTTCATAAAAATCCCATAAAATACATAAAAATCTACAAAAATATTTTAACCAATATACTTTGATATACAAACATGCTTGCACAAAATCAAGGCATGTTATAAAAGATTTGGACTATTTTTGTAATATAGAAATATTTGCTCATGTGAAAACTTGTATTTTCCAAAAAAACTTATTTTCCAAACTCTTCATCAAATACAAAACAAGATATACTTTTAAGCATAGTGTGTATGGATATGATCCACTACACAATCAAGATGAAATATCTATGTTTTTGGCATTAAGCATAAACTTGGTTTTGGTTGAAAGATGTAAACATGAATATCAAAAACCAAATAGTATTTTGTCACAAAGAAAAATCTTTTCTAAACTAAAAAATCTTTTATGAAAACAATTCTATCAGAGTGTGTGTGTATATGTACTTGAGCAATCCACCAACTACTCTCCTTCACATTTTAACTAAAACAAAAATCTTATACCTAGACCCAAGTCTTGATCTTGAAGTCTTTCCTTGAAGTCTTCTCATCATCTTGACTTGGTCAAGCTTGATCCAAAGCTCCTTGGATCACACCGTGCTAGCTCCAAATCTTGACATTTTATCCTTTGTTGAGCTATGCACCTACTAAGATCTTGATAATGAATCTGTCACTAATTAAACACAAGATCATTAGTAATATAACTACATGAGTTGATCATCATCAAAACTAGAGTGATGGCCTTTGGGCCAACAATCTCCCCCTTTTTGATGATGATAAAACTCATGAAGTTATATATGCATGGATTAAAGTAAAGCTTCAAAGAAGCTCCCCCTTAACTCATGCATCACAAGAAATAATAGATATGACAATGAGGCACATGAATATGTATGCAATGTATGGAGATAAAACATGAAATCCTTTTTCTCCTAGTTGCAATACAAAAATATATATGCATAAACATAAATCTTATTCAACCATACATATAAACTCAAAATCTTTCTCCCCCTTTTTGTCAATCATCAACAAAGGGTTCAAAGTGAAATCAAATCAAACAAAATTTTCTCCCCTTTTTTTGTCAAAACAAAGAGATCAAGAAGGGTAATACAAATCAATCAATAAAAATTTATATGCGATATACATTCATGAAGAGGAGACGCTAAGTTAACTTCCCTACACATATGCATTACATGAAGAGGGATGACAAGCTCTAACTCACATAACACATATTATGTAATGCATAAGAGGAGATGTGAAGCTCCCCCTACATACGTGTGTCACATAAAGAAGAGATTGTTGGCCCAAAGGCCTATCACCCTAGTTTTGATGATGATCACTCATGAAGTTATATTTACTAATGATCTTGTGTTTAATTAGTGACAGATTCATTATCAAGATCTTAATAGGTGCATAGCTCAACAAAGGATAAAATGTCAAGTTTTGGAGCTAGACGGTGTGATCCAGGAGCTTTGGACCAAGCTTGGACCAAGTCAAGAAGATGAGAAGACTTCAAGGAAGACTTCAAGTTCAAGACTTGTGTCTAGGTATAAGATTTTTATGTTTTAGATAAATGTAAAGGATAGATAGTTGGTGGATTGCTCAAGTATATCATGCACACACACTCTCATAAAAGAATTTTTAGATTTAGAAAAGATTTTCATTTTTGAAAAACATAGTTTTGGTTTTTGGTATTCAAAGTTATATGTTTCAACCAAAACCTAATTTAGAGCTTAATGTCAAAAACATAGATATTACATTATGATTGTGTAGTGGATCATATCCATACACACTATGCTTTAAAATGAAATCAAATATCTTGTTTTATATTTTGTGAAGTTATGAAAACAAGTTTGAAAAATACATGTTCTGATTTTTGATAAAATTTGCAAGACTGTGAAATAATATGAATATGTTGATATATGTCTTGAAAATTTTTATCACAAGTTTGGTTTTCAATATAGAATGTTAAACAAGTTTATGAAATTTTTATAAGTGTTTAAAAGATTTTAAAATAAATTTTTTATACCAGTTTTTCAGGCCTGAAATTGGCTGACAGGCCAGTCCGGTCGACCGGGGCGTCGACCGAACCAAGGGCCGGTCGACCCACGGTCGACCGGACCTGCACAGGACTTGTGCATGTCTGTCAGCACAGTGGTCCGGTCGACCGGACGGTCGCCGCTGCAGAGGAGTTCTGCTCTCTGGATTTCTGGGTCGACCGGGCGGTCGACCGGAGCTCCAACGGTCGGATTTTTGACCGTTGGCGGTCGACCGGCCGGTCGACCGGCAGCTCTGACAGACCCCAACGGTCAGATTTTTCTGACCTCTATAAAAGGGGGTTTGGTCATTGTTTTGAGCCAAGATTTGGAGACCTTTAGAGCCAGTTTTTCCCATACTTTCAGAAGAGTTTTTCTCCACAAAATAGTGAGCAAATATTTCCTATCTAAAGGGAAGATTTTATAAAGAGTTTTTAAAAGAGTTCTTGAGTTTTCACCCTTGCTTTTTTCTCACACAACACTTGAGCAACCATTGTCTATTCATCTTATAGGAGTGTTGTAGTGAGAGCTTTTATTGGTGATCAAGTGTTTAGATCACCAAGAGATCATTTCTTGTTCTTTGAGGAGACGGGCAAGTGTGCTCGTCGTTGTTTCAGTTCGGGTGCGGACTTGTTGTACGAGGTGCGGCCTCGGCGAGCCGGTGGGCTTGCGGTGTGTACGGGACTAGGGAGTCCGAGGGCTTGTAGGTGTTGCGGCACCGAGGAGAGATCCATTGGGATCTTGCATAGTGGAAATCCTTCGTGTGTCGAAGGCGGGGATGTAGAGCAAGTGTGCTCGAACCTCGAACATACCTTTGTGTTTGCGATTGCTTACTCTATCTCTCTCTCTCTCTCTCTCTCTTTGTCTCTTTTATATCTTGCATTCAATAATTGTCTTTATCATTTACATGCTTGATATATTCCCTTGTGCTCATAATTGCTATACTTGCTTGGGATTGTTGTTAACACTAGTATTCAACCAAGAGAGCAACGCGGCACCTCAACCCATTCAAGGGGAATCTAGAGGAGCTTGTCCAGAGCCCTGCAAAGGGAATTCGGCAAACTCTTGAGTTATACATAAGTGTTTTAATTAAAAGAAGATTCAATTTGGTCATATTTGTTATAGCTTCCGCATTATTGCATAATTTACCATTAAGTGACCATTAGATTAGCCATCACCTATTCACCCCCCTTTAGGTGATTTACAATTGGTATCAGAGCTTGGTACTCTGATTTAGGTCTAACACCTAGAGTTAAAGATTCTCTTTTTTTTTTGGGCTAATCACAAGATTTTGTACACACATCATGGACTTCATGTCACCACCCACCTTTGACATCCTTAACATCCAAATTTGGAAGGTTAAGATGTCATTGTACCTCAAGGCCTTAGGCATTCATGTATATCTTGCCACTACTAATAATGCATATTCTTTAGATGGTAAGAATTTAGAGGCTAATGCAAAAGCCTTCATGCTATCAAGTTCAACCCTAAATGATGATTATTTATCTAGGGTTTCTAATGTGAATCGGCTTTTGTAGTAGGAACATCATCACCTCCCTCGGCGAAAAAGATCTATACTATGCGGGGAGTGACTCGATGTTGGAAGCGACACCTCCAACAAGTGCTACATGGTCCAAGGGGATAACCCCCTTGAGGTAAATTCCGAATCCGATGATGATGACATGTCATATGATGAGCTTACTACCTTTTGTCATCTATTGCTTGAAAAGTATGACATGATTAAGAAGAAAATAAAAATTTGAAAAAGAATATTGCTTGCATGCATGTAGAACATGATACATTTAATCTAACTTGCATGTTTAGAAAAAGACAACAATAATTTGAAAAAGAATTTGATGCCATGCTTAATGAAAAAGATTCATTAGAAAATAAAATGGCATGCTTAGAAAAGGAAATAAAAATTTGAAAAATGAGAATGTTTCCTTGCTTACAAAATTGAATGATTTATGTGAAGGAAACACTATTTGAAAAAGAAAGTTGATTTGGTGGAAAAACAAAAAGAAGTTTTTTTCAAGAAAATATTACTTTGAAAAGAAAATTTGTTGAAAAGGAAAAAGAATTTGTTTCTAAAAAGAAGAAGAAAAATGATTCTATATCTCACCATGCTTTACATGCCACCACTAATGAGATTAAAGATTTGAAAATAAAATGGATGGTTTGAGTTCAACTTTGAACTCTTGTGCTTTTCATCATTTTAGGTTGGAGTCAATGTTTTCAAAGAAATAAACTCCACACATTCATGCACATCACTCTCATCATTATGCTTATGTTCACAACAACATGATCACACTCCTACACATAAGCATACTAAGGTGTACGTATGTACACATTGTGGCCGCAAAGGCCATTTAGCAAAGTGTTGTTATGATAATTTAATTCTCTAAATTTTGTTAATTATAAAGATTTTGGGTTCCTACAACAAGACTAACCCCAAAGGACCCAAGAAATATGGGTACCAAACTCCCACCATTTACTTTTGATGGTGAGGGCTCTCACAAGACGTGAAAGGATTGGTGCCTTGGTATTGGATGCAATGGACTTGATGGACAAACATTTGGATGCATCGCTATCAAGGAGCTTTGGTGGGACAACCACCATATTTGGAGCTTTGGAGTTGGTAACACTCTCTAAACTCCTACTTTTATGTACATGCTTTTAATTTCATATATTCATAGCATGTTCATGTTTTATGTATTTTTGTGCTTCATGTGGTATGAACTAGCTTAAATGTAGATTTTATCAAACTTGCATGTATACATGTACAAATAGTGAATTACAATTGACTCATATATGATTGAACTTCATGCTCATTTGTATCCACTAAATGCATATGTTAATCTAGTTTTGATGATTCTTGTTTATACATGTTTTACCTATTTTATGACTTTACTTCATGTATATGTATTTTTAATTCACATCTAATAAATATACATGTATACCCGTGAGTCTCTTGCCTTCATGCAAACATTATTAATAGACTCTTTTATATTTGGGATATGTATTGTATTGTTAGGATTGGATTAATCATACATATACCATGAGATTAGTGTTTTGATAAAAAATGATTTTTCGTGTTTTTGTTAAAAAAATGTGACTTATGATCTTTTTGAGCTTCATTGACTATTTTCATAAAAATGCTATTTACATGATAGTTTAACACTCACACTTTTGTTAAAAATTATTTTGAGCCATATAGACCATGAGTGCTTAAATTTTTGTGTATCTAGTTATGTTTATGAAAAACATAAGTTTTGTTATATTTGAAGGATCTTTAACTAGTTTTTTCAAAAACAAATTATACTAGTTATTTATTCTTCAAATAGTTTTTGAGATTTACACATGATTCTATTTTTCTCAAAATTTATTTGTTGCTTCATGTATTGAGTATTAGTTTATAAATGTTAGTTTTATCAACACTAGGAGTTATACTTGAACATTTTGTGGGCCACAAATAATCCTATTTGTATTTGTGCTTGAATGCTTATTTGAACCTATGAAATGTGCTTGTATTGCTTAGTTTTGATGATACATACATCTTTAACCTTGTATTCACTTTTGGATTTGATTTATGATCATGTGTTTTCATTTTATGTATATGTGTATTTTGCCAAACTTTAAGATATACATGTATACCTCTTGAGTCATTTGCCCTTCATGCAAATCTATATATATGGACTCAATTGTGTTTTGGGATATGTGTGTATACTTCTTGTGTTGTCAAAACATACATATACCTTGAAATATATATTTTTTTTAATTTTTTTTTTTTTGTAGATTATACTATGAGATATACACTTGAACTTACCTTATGTCAATTGGTATCATTGGATCATTTCAATTGGTATCAATATGATTCCTCTTTGTATATACTCATGTTTTGATTATATGTATGTATGCTTTCAAATTCACATTATATCAATTTCTATTGGTATTCCCTTTTTCATACATATATGTGTTATTTGTGCTTAGTTAAAATAGTCTTACATATTTAAAGCACAAAGGTTATTAATGCTAAGCTAAATTCAAATCTTATTTTTCAAGCTTATGCATTAGTTTTTAATTGGTATCAATATGGTTGATCATTACCTTACTATTGATCACTATTTTACAATTGATCTTTTTCAAAATTGATATCAAATTCAAAATTTGTTTTATCGAGAGAATTCAAATTTTGTTTGATAAGAAAAATTCAAAATTTTGATTTGTATTGCCTATATGCAAGGAGAGCTTAACATCTCTCTTACATATGGATTCATGTTGAGTATATTATAAATTGAGGAGCTTGACAACTCTTCTTTATATGATATACGTGTGTAGGGGGAGCTTCACATCTCCTCTTATGCATTACATAATATGTGTTATGTGAGTTAGGGCTTGTCATCCCTCTTTCATATAATGTATATGTGTAGGGAAGCTAACTTAGCGTATATGAATGTATATCGCATATAAATTTTTATCGATTGATTACCCCTTCTTGATCTCTTTGTTTTTGACAAAAGGGGGAGAAAAATTTGTTTGATTTGATTTTACTTTGAACCCCTTTGTTGATGATTGACAAAAAGGGGGAGAAGAATTTGAGTATATATATGCATGTTTTCATTGCTTAAGGGGAGTAGTATTTGTCTTCCTTGTTATGGGGAGTAGTATTTGTCTTTCCTTGTTATTTATGCATATATGTTTTTGTTTTGCATAGGAAAAAGATTTATTTTGTTTCATCTCCATCATTTGCATACAAATTTATGAGCTTCATTGTCATATATTATTATTTATTTGGTATGCATGAGTTAAGGGGGAGCTTCCTTGAAGCTTTACTTTAATCCATGCATATATAACTCCATGAGTTTTGTCATCATCAAAAAGGGGAGATTGTTAGCCCAAAGGCCTATCACCCTAGTTTTGATGATGATCAACTCATGAAGTTATATTTACTAATGATCTTGTGTTTAATTAGTGACAGATTCATTATCAAGATCTTAGTAGGTGCATAGCTCAACAAAGGATAAAATGTCAAGTTTTGGAGCTAGCACGGTGTGATCCAAGGAGCTTTTGGATCAAGCTTGGACCAAGTCAAGAAGATGAGAAGACTTCAAGGGAAGACTTCAAGTTCAAGACTTGTGTCTAGGTATAAGATTTTTATGTTTTAGATAAAATGTAAAGGATAGATAGTTGGTGGATTGCTCAAGTATATCATGCACACACACTCTCATAAAAGAATTTAGATTTAGAAAAGATTTTCATTTTTGGAAAAACATAGTTTTGATTTTGGTATTCAAAGTTATATGTTTCAACCAAAACCTAATTTAGAGCTTAATGTCAAAAACATAGATATTACATTATGATTTTGTAGTGGATCATATCCATACACACTATGCTTTAAAATGAAATCAAATATCTTGTTTTATATTTTGTGAAGTTATGAAAACCAAGTTTGAAAAATACATGTTCTGATTTTTGATAAAATTTGCAAGACGCTGAAATAATATGAATATGTTGATATATGTTTTGAAAATTTTTATCACAAGTTTGGTTTTCAATATAGAATGTTAAAATAAGTTTATGGAATTTTTATAAGTGTTAAAAGATTTAAAATAAATTTTATACCAGTTTTTCCAGGCCTGAAATTGGCTGACAGGCCAGTCCGGTCGACCGGGCGGTCGACCGAACCAAGGCCGGTCGACCCACGGTCGACCGGACCTGCACAGACTTGTGCATGTCTGTCAGCACAGTGGTCCGGTCGACCGGACGGTCGACCGCTACAGAGAGTTCTGCTCTCTGGATTTCTGGTCGACCGGGCGGTCGACCGGAAGCTCCAACGGTCGGATTTTTGACCGTTGGCGGTCGACCGGCCGGTCGACCGGCAGCTCTGACAGACCCCAACGGTCAGATTTTCTGACCTCTATAAGGGGGTTTGGTCATTGTTTTGAGCCAAGATTTTGGAGACCTTTAGAGCCAGTTTTTCCCATACTTTCAGAAGAGTTTTCTCCACAAAATAGTGAGCAAATATTTCCTATCTAAAGGGAAGATTTTATAAAGAGTGTTTAAAAGAGTTCTTGAGTTTTTCACCAAAGTTTCAATCCTTGCTTTTCTCACACAAACACTTGAGCAACCATTGTCTATTCATCTTATAGGAGTGTTGTAGTGAGAGCTTTTATTGGTGATCAAGTGTTTAGATCACCAAGAGATCATTTCTTGTTCTTTGAGGAGACGGGCAAGTGTGCTCGTCGTTGTTTCGAGTTCGGGTGCGGACTTGTTGTACGAGGTGCGGCCTCGGCGAGCCGGTGGGCTTGCGGTGTGTACGGGACTAGGGAGTCCGAGGGCTTGTAGGTGTTGCGGCACCGAGGAGAGATCCATTGGGATCTTGCATAGTGGAAATCCTTCGTGTGTCGAAGGCGGGGATGTAGAGCAAGTGTGCTCGAACCTCGAAACATACCTTTGTGTTTGCGATTGCTTACTCTATCTCTCTCTCTCTCTCTTATATCTTGCATTCAATAATTGTCTTTATCATTTACATGCTTGATATATTCCCTTGTGCTCATAATTGCTATACTTGCTTGGGATGTTGTTAACACTAGTATTCAACCATGAGAGCCAACGCGGCACCTCAACCCATTCAAGGGGAATCTAGAGGAGCTTGTCCAGAGCCCTGCAAAGGGAATTCGGCAACACTCTTGAGTTATACATAAGTGTTTAATTAAAAGAAGATTCAATTTGGTCATATTTGTTATAGCTTCCGCATTATTTGCATAATTTACCATTAAGTGACCATTAGATTAGCCATCACCTATTCACCCCCCTTTAGGTGATTTACAGAGATGTTAAGCTCCTCAATGCACAATACACTCAACATGAATTTATATGTAGAAGAGATGTTAAGCTCTCCTTGCATATAGACAACACAAGTCAAAAATTTTAAGTTTTTCTTTAAAATTTTGAACTTTCTTAATAAAACACCTTTTGAGATATCAAGTAAACATATATTTTTTTTTATATTTTGATATCATTTTGAAAACATATTGCATAAGCTTTAAGAATTACTAATTGAAAGTTGAATTAAGCTTATTATATACATTGTGCTTTAAGAGTGTGAATCAATTGTAAATCAAGCACAAATAGATCACATATATGTATGAAAAGATAATACCAATAGAAATTGATATAATTTAAATTTGAAAGCATTCATACATACAATCAAAATATGAGTATATAAAAATCATATTGATACCAATTGAAAATATCCAATGATACCAATTGAAGAGTAAGCTTATCATATACTCTACCATATGAAGAATTTGCACTAGTTAATATAAAAATGTTTTTAAAACTAGTATGGAATCCTTCAAGTAAGGAATAAAGCAAAAATGTCAATTAATCTCAATATTCCTTTAAATCATGAAGACATGAAAATCATCACCATTTTTTTTATTAAAAACAAAATTTATATTTCAAGATATATGTATGTTTTGACAACACAATAAGTATACATACATATCCCTTAAACACAATTGAGTCCATATAAATAGATTTGCATTAAATGCACATGACTCAAGAGGTATACATGTATATCTTAAAGTTTGGCAAAATACACATATACATGAAATGAAAGGCACATGATCATAGCACAAATCCAAATGGGAATACAAGTTTAAAAATGTATGGATCATCAAAACTAGGCTATACTAGCATACCTAATGGGCACAAATAAGCAATCAAACCCAATCATATATAGATTTATTTGTGGCCCACAATGTGTACAAGTATAAATCCTAGTGTTGACAAAACTAACATTTAAACTAATATTCAAATCATGAAGCATCAAATTTTGAGAACATAAAAGAATTTATCCAAAAAATAGGATCATGTGTAAATCTTATAAACTAATTGAAGAATAAATAACTAGTATAAAATAGTTTTTGAACAACTAGTTAAAGATCCTTCAAATACATCAAATCATATGTTTTTCATAAAACATAACTAAATACACAAGGTTGACACTCAAGATCTATAAAGCTCATAAAATGTGTACATGAAACATAGTCATGACAATCCTACCAAAAAAATAATGTGAGTGTACAAGCATCATGTAATTAGAAATTTCATGAAAATAATCAATGAAGCTCACATCAAACATGAATAACATTTTATCAAAAACAAATCTTGAAAATACAATTTTTTATTTAACAATAAACTTCTAGGCATATGTATGATTTATCCAATTCTAACAATATGCATACATATCCCAAAGAGTCTATTAAATGTATTTGCATGAAAGCAAGAGACTCACGGGTATACATGTATATTTATTAGATTTGAATTAATAATACATATACATGAAGTAAAATATAAAATAGGCAAAACATGTATAAAAGAGAATCATCAAAACTAGTCTATACATATGCATATAGTGGATACAAATGAGCATGAAGTTCAAATATATATGAGTCAATTGTAGTTCACTATTCATATATGTATAAATGCAAGTTTGACACATTCTACATCTAAGCATGTAAATACCACATGAAGCACACAAAAATATGAACATGCTATATGATATATGAAATTAAAAGCATGTTCATAAAAAATAGGAGTTTAGAGATTGTTACCAACTCCAAAGCTCCAAGCTTGGTGGTCTTTCCCACCAAAACCTCCTTGATAGCAGTGCTCCAAATATGTGTCCTTTTAGTTCAAGTGCACCCACCATCAAGGCACCAAATCTCTCACGTCTTGAGAGATCCCTCACCTACATCAAAAACATGGGGTGGAGGTTTTGGTACCCATATTTTCTTGGGTCCTTTGGGGTTAGTCTTGTAAGGAACCCAAACATTTTTATTTTTAGCAAAATTAAAATGATCTAATCTATCATAACAATATTTTGCTAAATGGCCTTTGCGGCCACAATGTGTACATATGTACACCTTAGTATGCTTATGTGTAGGAGTGTGATCATGGTGTGCAACATAAGCATGATGATGTGTATGAATGGATGGAGTTTGTTTCTTTGAAAACAAAGACTCCAATTTAGTATGATTGAATGCACATGTGCTCAAATTAGAGCTCAAACTATCTATTTTATTTTTCAACATATTTATCTCATTAGTGGTGGCATGTAAAGCATGATGAGATAAAGAATCATTTTTCTTATTTCTTTTAGAAACAAATTCTTTTTCTTTTTCAACAAATTTTCTTTTCAAGAGTTATTTTCTTGCAAAACACTTTCTCTTTGTTTTTTCACCAAATCAATTTTATTTTTCAAAGTAGTGTTCCCTTCACATAAATCATTCAATTTTGTAAGTAAGGAAACATTCTCATTTTTCAAATCTTTATTTTCTTTTTCTAAGCATGCAATGTTATCTCTAAATGAATCATATTCTTTATGCATGCAAGCAATGTTCTTTTTCAAATTTTTATTTTCTTTCTTAATCATGTCATACTTTTCAAGCAATAGATGACAAAAAGTAGATAGCTCATCATATGACATGTCTTCATCATCGGATTCGGTGTTTACCTCAAGGGGGTTATCCCCTTGGACCATATAGCACACGTTGGAGGTGTCGCTTCCAACGTCCGAATCACTCCCGGCATAATATAGATCCTTTTTACCAAGGGAGATGATGATGTTCCAAACTACAAAAGCCTAATCAATATTAGAAACCCTAGATAAATAATCATCATTTAGGGTTGACTTGATAGCATGAAGGGCTTTTGCATTAACCTCAAAATTCTTACCATTTGAACAATATGAATCATTAGATATGGCAAGATAAACATGTATGCCTAAGGCTTTGAGGTACAATGACATCTTAACCTTCCAAATTTGGATGTTAAGAATGTCAAAGGTGGGTGGTGACATGAAGTCCATGGTGTGTGTACAAATCTTGTGATTAGCCTATAAATGAGGATCTTTAACTCTAGGTTGTTAGACCCAATATCAAGAGCACTTGGCTCTGATACCAATTGTAAGTTCACCTAGAGTGGGGTGAATAGATGATGGCTAATCTAATGGTCACTTAATGCCAAATAATGCGGAAGCTAAGAACAATTATGACCTAATTAAATCTTTTACACTAAACACTATGTATAACACAAGAGTGTTGCCGAATTCCCCGTGAAGGGCTCTGGACAAACTCCTCTAGATTCCCCTGGATATGGGTTGAGGTGCCGCGTTGGCTCTCTTGGTTGAATACAAGTGTTAGTCAAAAATCCCAAGCAATATATCAATATGAGCACAAGGAATATATCATGCATATAAAGGTAAAGACAAGATAAGTAATGCAAGATATAAATAAGGAGATAGAGAGAGAGAAATGGCAATCGCAAACACAAAGGGTTTGTTTCGAGGTTCGAGCACCCTTGCTCTACATCCCCGCCTTCGACACACGAAGGATTTCCACTATGCAAGATCCCAATGGATCTCTCCCCGGTGCCGCAACACCTACAAGCCCTCGGACTCTCTAGTCCCGTACACACGCAAGCTCACTAGCTCGCCGAGGCCGCACCTCAAACCACCGAGTTCACACAAGAACTCTAAACCACCACGAGCACACTTACCCGTTTCCTCAAAGTACAAGAATGAAATCTCTTGGTGATCTAAACACTTTGATCACCAATAAAAGCTCTCACTACAACACTCCTATAGGATGAGTATGTCTATGAATTGCTCAAGTGTTTGTGTGAGAAAAACTAGGAAGAGAATGGTGGAGGAAAACTCAAAGAATCACTTTAACACTCTTGATAAAATATTCCCTTTAGATAGGAAATATTTGCTCTTAAATATGTGGAGAAAACCCTTTTAAAAGAATGGGAAAAACTGGCTCAAAGCTCTCCTAAAATCTTAGCTCAAAACAATGACCAAACTCCCAAATTTATAGGCCAGAAAAATATAGCCGTTGGGGTCTGTCAGGCCTGCCGGTCGACCCGCTGGTCGACCCGTAACGGTCAAAAATCTGACCGTTGGAGCCTGCCGATCGACCCGCTCTCAGTTCTGGTCGACCCGCCCACTGAACTGCCAGACGTGCACGGCTCTGTGCACGTCAGTCGACCTTGCGGTCGACCTGCCCTTGGTTCCGGTCGACCCGCCCGGTCGACCCGTAAGCCAGTTCTGGGTCAGCACTTGGGAGAAAAATGTTGGTCTTTTGGCTTTCATAAAAATCCCATAAAATACATAAAAATCTACAAAAATAATTTAACCAATATACTTTGATATACAAACATGCTTGCACAACATCAAGGCATGTTATAAAAGATTTGGACTATTTTTGTAATATAGAAATATTTGGCTCATGTGAAAACTTGTATTTTCCAAAAAACTTATTTTCCAAAACTCTTCATCAAATACAAAAACAAGATATACTTTTAAAGCATAGTGTGTATGGATATGATCCACTATACAATCAAGATGAAATATCTATGTTTTTGGCATTAAGCATAAACTTGGTTTTGGTTGAAAGATGTAAACATGAATATCAAAAACCAAATAGTATTTTGTCACAAAGAAAAATCTTTTCTAAACTAAAAAATCTTTTATGAAAACAATTCTATCAAGAGTGTGTGTATATATGTACTTGAGCAATCCACCAACTACTCTATCCTTTACATTTTAACTAAAACAAAAATCTTATACTTAGACACAAGTCTTGATCTTGAAGTCTTCCCTTGAAGTCTTCTCATCATCTTGACTTGGTCCAAGCTTGATCCAAAAGCTCCTTGGATCACACCGTGCTAGCTCTAAATCTTGACATTTTATCCTTTGTTGAGCTATGCACCTACTAAGATCTTGATAATGAATCTGTCACTAATTAAACATAAGATCATTAGTAATATAACGACATGAGTTGATCATCATCAAAACTAGAGTGATAGGCCTTTGGGCCAACAATTACTAGCTTTCAAGTCTACTCCAACTACCTCCGACGATAAAGAAGAAGATGATGAAGATCTTTTACTCCTAGCAAAGAATGTAAGAAGGATATACAATAAGACTAAATTCAACAATAGAAGAAGATGGCAAGGGAAGGAGGGCAAGAAGATTGTTTGCTACAATTGTCGGAAACACGGACACATCGTTGCCAATTGTCCGGAGACCAAAAGCAACCCTCAACCTCCAAGAAGCCCTACAAAAAGAAGTTCTTGAAAGCTACTTGAGACTCGAAGAGCGAATCTGAAGAAGTGGACATGGCTAATGTGTGTTTCATGGCTAATGAGAATACACCCAGGGTAACATCCGAATCTTCTCTTAATGAATGTGAATTATCTATGGATGAATTGGGTGAAAATTTTGAAGAATTTTCTCACAACTATGATTTTCTTTATTTGAAAATGAAAAAGAAAAATAAACTTCTTCAAAATCAAATAGTTGTCATCTCTAAAGAAAAGAGAATTTATCTTCTACTCTTCAAAAGACACAAAAGAATTTTGATGCACATAAAATTTCTTGCAAAGCTACATTTCCTGCAAAGCTAAATTTCCTATCATTGATTAAAATGAGAAACAAAAAATGATATCTTGAGCAATATTTTGAAAAAGTGTGAATTTGACAAGGCTAGATTAGATGCTATGTTTCCTAAGATGCAAACTCAAAGGAAATCACACACTCCTCATGTTTCATATGCTCACACAACATCTTGCACACCATGCCACACACATACACTTCACATACTCATGCTACACATGCTCATCATGTTCACACACATCATGCATTTCTATATGATCATGTGTACTCATGCATCTATTATAGCCACAAAGGTCACTTGGCCAAGTTTTGTTATGATATACCTAATGTTTCAAATGATCATGTTTGGGTTGTAAAACTAACACTCTACGACCCAAGAAAATTTGAGAACCAAAGTCAACACTATTATCAACTGATGTAGGTACGCACCGGAGCTCCAAGATGTAGGGAGCGGTGGTACCTTGACAATGGTTGCTCAAGGCACATGACATGGGACATTAACAATTTTGCAACACTATCAAGGTATCATAAAGGTGACACCGTCATCTTCGGAGATGATTCAAAGGCAAAATCATTGGTATAGGTAATATAAAAATTATCTCATCTCTTTTAATTGAGAATGTTGTTTTAGTTGAAGGTCTCAAGCACAAGCTCTTGATTATTAACCAACTTTGTGACAAAGATTTTAAAGTTGTTTTTGATGATTTCACTTGTGATATTTTAAACAAGAAAACAAATGCTTGTATTCTTTTTGATTTTCGTAAAAACAATATTTACATGATCGATATGCTGAATTTACATTAAAATGCCACTTGTTTAAATGCTTTTAATGAAGATTCCTGGTTATGGCATAGGAGACTTGGTTATTTTTCGTTTGACCATCTATCCCGAATTAATTCTAAGAAATCGGTGAAGGGTATTCCTTATTTGAAGTTTGAAAACACATTTGTGATGCGTGCCAACTTGAAAAACAAATCAAGTCTTCTTTCAAAGCAATCAATGATATCATGATATCTAGGCTATTAGAGTTAATCCACATGAATTTGTTTAGTCCAATTAAAGTCAAAAGTCTTAGTGGTAACTGTTTTGTTTTTGTTCTAGTTGATGATTTTGCAAGATTTACATGGGTTTTCTTTTTAGAAACTAAACATGAAGCTTTTTCGCATTTTTATGTTTTTAGAAAAAGAGTTGAGAAAGAAAAAGATTTTTCAATTTTACGCATAAGAAGTGATAGAGTTGGTGAATTCATCAACCATTCCTTTATCACCTTTTGTGAAAAAATGGAATTAAACATGAGTTGTCTTGTCCTTGAACTCCACAACAAAATAAAGTCATTGAAAGGAAGAATCACACTCTTCAAGAAATGGATAGGACAATGATTAGTGAAAACGGTTTCCCTCGATATCTATAGGCTAAGGCCGTAAGCACTTCATGTTACATATCAAATAAAGTTTACTAAAACTCCTTTTAAGATTTATTATTTGACAAAACATGTTTCATATTTTAGAGTTTTTAGTTTTAAATGTTTTATTTTGAATACTAAGGACAATTTAGGTAAATTTGATGTCAAATCTTATGAAGCTATATTTATTGGACATTCACATGCTAGTAAGGCGTATGGAATTTTCAGTAAGTAAACTTTGACTATTGAAAAGTTTATACATGTTAGGTTTGAGGAATCTAATGCTCTTGTGAATAATGTTAGAGAAATTGATTCCTTAGGAGAAGACATGGAGAAAATATCATTGAAGGACTCACCAATGCAAGAAGACAAACCAAAGGATGATGAACATGATGAAGTTCAAGAAGTTCAATTGGAGTCAACTCAAACACTTTCAAAGGATTGGAGATATGATACAAACCATCACAAGGAGCTCATCAATCCAAGGGGTAACTATTCGCTCCAAATTTCATGATATTTGTGGACATTTTGTATTCATCTCTCATATTGAGCTCAAAAACATCCTCGAAGTCGAGGACGACTCATATTGGTTGCTTGCAATGTAAGAAGAGCTCAATCAATTTGAGCACAACTAAGTTTGACACCTTATTCTTAGGCCCAATGAGAGGCCAACCATTAGCACTAAATAGATTTTTAGGAATAAGTTGGAGAGTCAGAAAATATTATTAGGAATAAAGCTAGGTTAGTGGCCTAAGGTTATACCCAAATTGAAGGTAATGATTCTGAGAAAACCTTTACACCTGTAGCACGACTTGAAGCCATACGGATGACACTTGCTTTTGCTTCTTTCAAATATTTCAAGTTTTTTCAAATGGATGTTAAAAGTGCACTTTTGAATGACTTTATTGAAGAGGAGGTGTATGTTGAACAACCCTCTGGGTTTGTTGACCCTACACATTCAGATTTTATTTTTAAACTTGATAAGACTTTGTATGATTTGAAACAAGCTCCAAGAGCTTGGTATGAAAGACTTTCAAGTTTTCTTGTTTCCAATAGTTTTATTAAAGGCAAAGTTGATACTACATTGTTTACAAAGCGTGTAGATAATGCTATCCTAATTGTGCAAATATATGTTAATGATATCATTTTTGGATCTACTAATGAAAAACTTTGTAAGAATTTTGAATCATACATGAAGAAAGAGTTAGAAATGAGTATGATGGAAGAGCTCAACTACTTTCTTAGACTCCAAATCAAGTAAAAGAGTAATGGAATCTTCATCAATCAAGCCAAATACACAAGAGAACTTATCAAGAAGTTTAGGCTTGAAGATGCAAGGATTAGCAAGACACACATGGTTACCACAACTAAGTATGATAAGGATGAACATGGTAAAAATGTTAACACTGAGCTCTATCATAGTATGATTGGTAGCTTGCTTTATTTGATAGCTAGTAGGCCGGATATTATGTTCAGTGTGTGTCTATGTGCTAGATTCCAATCTTATCTTTAAGAGTCTTACTTAATTGCGGTAAAACACATTATTAGATATCTTAATGGTACTACTGGAATGAGCTTGTGGTATCTGAAAACCGGATAATTCTCAATGAGTTTTTCGGATAGCGACTATGCTGGTTTTAGAGTGGATAGGAAGAGTACTAGTAGAACTTGTTAATTTCTAGGAAATTGCCTTGTTTCATTCCAAGTAACAAAATTCCGTAGTCCTTTCAACCGCTTAGGCAGAGTATGTTGCGACCGGGGCTTGTTGTGCACAAGTCTTTTAGATGAAACATACTCTCCTTCATTATGATTTGCATTATGATCATATCAAAATATTTTGTGATAATACTAGCACCATTAATATGACAAAGAATGCAAATCAACATAGTAATAGAGATTCGATATTACTTTCTTAGATATCACTATGAGAAAGGAGATATTGAAATTGATTATATTTCTACTGATTTTCAATTAGCGAACATTTTTACTAAACCATTTGATTATAATAGATTTTCATTCATTTGTGGTGAGTTGAATGTTTACATTATGAATTCTTAAATTTTCATTAGTGTCTCTCATAATTGGTTTTAATGTTTTTTTACTTAGTTTTTTCTCACATTATAAATGTGTTTGTTTTAAAATTGGTATCTTGTTTTACTCCTTTTTATGCATGACAAAAAGGGGAGAAGAATTATATCTATATGATTATGAATACTTTTATGAAGCAATACTGATGAGTTATAATTTATTCTTGTAGAATCAGTTTTTGTTTTGTGTTTTTCTTCTTATAGAAAATAGTTTTGATAAAAATTCGTGTGTTTCGGTATAATGAGCTTTTATCTTATATATTCATTTATTCCATGTATATATGCAATGCCTTGATCTATTATAATCATTCATTGCATAATATTTTTAGTGGAAGGAGGCATGGAAGGTGGTTGGCATGTTTATGCATGTTGATTCATCATTAACCATTTTATTAGATATGCACATAATTTAATTTTTTAGTTGGTATATTATTTAGTCATGATTCATTGATCTTGATAGATAAGCATAACTTGAGGGAGAGCTTTACTAAGTTTTTTCTTATTATTTCTTTTAAATAACTCATATATTTTGTCATCATAAAAAAGAGGAGATTGTTGGCCTAAGGTTGCAATCATCGGTTCTTATTTTGATGATAACAAAACTTATGTGATTATTTAGTACTAAACAAGTTTCAAGTGTTTAAGTACTTTTTAGGTTTGAAGAGAATTCAAAGTGTTTCTTCCTCAAAAGAAAGGTTTTGAAATCTCAAGTTTACTCAATGATGGGATTCAAAGTAGGACAATCAAGATTGACATTTTGAAGAAGTCCACTTGAAGATTGCTTGAAGACATATTAAACCTATGTAAGAAAATAGTTTGTTAAAATATAGAATGTAGAATTGATGCTTAAGAAGTCTCACACACAAAATACAAGTTTTCATATCTAGTTTTTATTTTTTTGATATTTCACTAAATTGGTTTTTGATACATGTTTATATTATTCAAAATTCGATATCCTGTTTTACATGTATTTCTTAGCCTATGTGTTGCCAAATCAATTTCAAAATTGTTTGAAATATTTACAAATGGATTTTATGATAAATTCTTTCTTAAACTTGTTTTTTGTGTGGGCCGGTTGACTGACCGGTCGACCGTTCCAGTGCAGCGGTTCTGCACTACTGCCAGTCAATAGGGAGGTCGACTATTTGTGCACATTTCAAGTGTGCACGTTGTCGAGCGACCGACCGCTCGACTAAAAAGCCTTGAAGTATTTTGGTCAAACTTCGATCGACCGACTGACAAGTTTTTCTTTACCATTGTTCTCTGTTGAGATCGGACGACCGAGCGGTCGACTGACACTCAACGACTATTTTTGAATTTTAGTCAGCTGTTTGACCGATGTTCTGTCTGCTATAGTAATGACTAGTTTTTAAAACCTATTTTTTTTCATCTTTTTCTCTAACAGGTATATTAGTTCTTTTGGATCTAATCACCCTGCTAATACCTAGTTTGACCCCTTTAATATTATTTATCACCTGCCTATATATATGGGTCATTGGGAGAGGATTAAACATCTTTAGTTTTGGGAAATATTTTGAAAAAAAATAAAGTTTATTCAAAAGAGAAATTTTTTAGTTTTCAAGTTTTCAAATCAATTGCTAAAAGTTTTCAGCTGTTAAATTCATTTATTTCAACTAAATTTTTTCTCACACAAACTCCTTGAGCTTCATTTCACATTCCATACTATAGGAAGTTGTAAAAGAGAGAGTTTGTAATCTTTGTGGTCACCAAGAGCTTGTAAACCACATTGGCTTTGTGCTACCTCTTATGTAGAGGATTGATAGTTGAAGTTGTATACTCTAGTCTTGTATAGACCATTATAGTTCCTTTGTGGAGACTCATTTGTAAAAAGATTCTTAGTGGATAGTGAAAATCCTTCATGCGGTGAAGACGGGGACGTAAAGATTTGTGCTTGAATCTCGAAACAAATTTCTTGTGTTTGAGATTATTTTCTCTTGCTCTTACTCTATTGCTATTGCTTGCACTTATGTTTTTTCTTTTATTGTACTTGCTATTCATTGTTTGCATTATAATCATCATTCTTACTTGTCGGTTTCACTCATCTCAACAAGAAGGCAATTAAGCGGCTTAACTCCTAATGTGGAGGAATATAAAGGAGAAGTTCTAGAGCCCTTCACGGGAAATCTGGCTTCACTTCTTATTTTGAGTTGACTATTTGCATTATTCATTTTAAATTTCGTATTGTTTGCCATTAGATTAGCATTACACCTATTCACCCCTCTCTAGTTGTACATTCAATACTCCGTTATGTCGGATACGAGGGAGGCCTTGACCATTAAGCGAAAAATATTTCGTTTTGAGAAGATGTGGATGGAGAAACTAGATTGCTGAGCAGTGATCAAGGATAGTTAGGACACCGCCGTTCTCCGCAACAATGCCGCGAACATTCTCTCAGCTAAGTTGAGAAGTCTCTGTAAATTGGTTGCATCTCAATTTTGCATATTTATTGTCACACTTGTACATTTATCCTTGATCATTCTCTATTTATTTTGCTATTTAGCCCTCCTTTTGCTTATGGTGTGTAGATAATTTAAAAAGAAAGATAAGAGTAGAAGAAGCTTCTATTCTATCCAATTATCCTATCTAAATTTGAATTTCAAATTTAATCAATTTGAGATAAAGGTGAAGAGAAGGATAGAAGAGATAATCCCTATACTAATTCAGAGATAAAGGAGAACATCAACTTAAATCAAGTTGCTTGAGCTCCAAGTCAAAGATAAAGAGGAAAAATTTGAATTTAAACTCAGATTAAGAGATAACTTGTTTTCTAAGTTATCTAGAAAAGGACGATATTTTAAATTGAGAGTTTAGATGAGGATTCAGAGGATAAATATTCAGATAGACGGATGAGAAGAAGCCACAGACAAAAGGGCGTGCCCTGCCTTCCCACTTCATGTTTCTGCGGCTTCCCTGTGTGGGTATCTGTTGGCCCAGAGGCCTTCTACTCTAGTTTTGATGATGATTAACTCATGTAGTTATGTGTACTAATAATCTTGTGATGTTTAGTTTCAGATCATTAATCAAGATATTAGTTGGTGATTAGCTTCAACAAGCTAGTTTGGAAGCTTTCACATGGTGATTCCAGAGCCCGAGCGTCAAGATCATTTATAGCACTCATTGGAGTCAAGCTCGGTGAATCACGAAGTTTTGGATCGAGTCGGCTTGGAGACGGCGCTCTACAAGAAGACATTGGTACCATAGTTTAGAGTTTGTTTAGATCCATTTGTAAAGATTAGAATAGTATGATATGCTCAAGTTCACAACACACACGTTTCATGTTTTGGTTTTGGTTTTCGGTTTGTTTGGTTTAACCGATCTTGGTTTTCATGAATAGATATTATATCAAAACAAGTTTACATGGTTTAATGTATATTAGATTTGGTCTATATACATGCATGCTTCAACTACTTAGACAAACTTAGTTTGATATACCTATTCATGTGTTTTAGGCTTTGTGTTTTAACAAAACATATTTTTGGAAATAAAGACAAAAACTATGATATATATATATGTTTCATGTATATTGGATCTCTATCCATATACATCATGTTTAAAGTTGTTTAAGTATCATGTTTTTGTAGTTTAATGAGTTTTGGAAAAATCGGATTTCCATTTGAAAAATTCAAGTTTGGTAAAATACAGGTTTTGATTTTCGGCAAAATTTGTAAGACACAAAAATGGTTCATAATGTTTGAAATTTGAGTTGAAATTTTTAACACAAGTTTATATTTCAATGAAAAATGACAAAACTATTTTTGTGAATTTTTAGAAGATTTATGGGAATTTTTACAATTAAAAATAACTAGTTTTCCTGTTTCAGAACAGCCTCTGCCAGGCTCTATCGGTCGACCGGACCAGGAGCCGGTCGACCGTAGCGGTCGACAGACGTGCACAACAACGTGAACGCGGGCAGCCCCTTTAAGCCGGTCGACCGCACGGTCGACCGACTGAGAGCAACCCACTCTCGGGTTGCTCCCGGTCGACTGAGCGGTCGACCGGACAGAGAGACGTTGCTCTCTGTTTCTGGGGACGGTCGACTGGGCGGTCGACCGGTAGCAGCTAGCGGTCAAAAATTGACCGTTGGCCGGTCGACCGGCCGGTCGACCGGAAGGTCAAAACTGACCTTATTTGCTGCCAACGGCTAGTTTTGTAAAGAGGCTTTATATACCCCATTTGTGACCAGTTTTCATTAAGAATTTTTGGGCTAAAATTTCTGAGCTTTCTCTAGTGTTTATACAAGTTTGAAAAGAGTTTCTTTGTGCCAAAAAGATCAATCTTTGTTTTTAAAAGTGTTTCATTATTTCAAAGAAAAATAGTCTTTTGGGAATTTGTTTTGGTCTAATCATTCTATATCTTTGTGGAGATTTCCCAAGTGATTTTTCTTTGTTTTAAACACTTTGTTTTCCACACTTGAGCTTCATTCTATCCTATCTATAGGTCTTCGTGTTTTTGGGAAAAAGAGATTGGTTTGTGATCTTTTGATCACCAAGTTGTAAACCCTATTTTTGCTTGGCTTTGTGCCTTTCCCTCATAGTGTTGAGGAGGTTGTGCAAGTGGGTTGTATCCCTCTAGTTGTGAGGTGATCCTTGTGCAGCTTTGTGCTTATCCCTCAAGTTGTGAGGTGATTGTTTTGGTTGGCTTGGTGCTTTACCTCTAGTGAGAGGTTGTGGTTGTAAAGAGAGGAGTTGGGTACTCCTAGTTATTGTATTGCCCCAAATCCTCGGTGGAGGTTCCCTGTGTGGGAGTCCTTTGTGGACAAGTTAGTGAATTCGAAATCTTTCTGGGTGAAGGCGGGGATGTAGAGCTGGGTGCTCGAACCTCCAAACAAATCTTTGCGTTTGCGCTTGATCCATTGACTCTTACTCTCTCTCTCTCTCTCTCTCTTTATATTGTGCCTTGCATCATTTTCATATTAATCATTCATACTTATATGCTTGGCTTTTTTGTGTGTGCATCACTTGTTGGTTGCATTTAAGCTTAATTGCAATTAGTTCTTAAATTCCGCATTTAGATCATTAGATTAGCATTATCACCTATTCACCCCCCTCTAGGTGATTTTAGTATCTTGTTGGCTGTTCGGTACACTTGTTCTATTAGAACTCTACTTCCTATTTTCCGTATAAATAGCACCCAGAGGCAACAGAAGAGGTATCTCAAATCTAATCTTGGGATCTAATTTAGAATTTTTCTTTAGTTTTCTTCTTGATTGAGAAAAGAAAATGAATTTAAAGTAAAGTCAAGATTTAAATTCAGAAAGTTCTTAGTCTCTTCTCAATTTAACTGCGTAGCAAAAGCTCAATGAGTCGATCCACAAGGAAGGATGCGATAGAAGCTTTACGGAACGATTTCTCTGCACAGATAGCTTGAAAAAAGAGATGTTGGTTGTAAGAAGAGAATTTAATTAAGTAAAAGAAGTTATAGTCTACCAATCATCTAGCACAACTAAGTACTAGTCTAAGAAGGATGAATATCATGTTGAATCTATAAAGATTTACCCTGGGGTTTTACTTTAGAGTCAAGTAAGATGAGTAAAGAAGAAAGTAAATCCTAATTAGAGTACACTAAATAAAATTAAACTTTAGTTCATCCTAGTTTCTAAGCATAGCATGAGAAAAGTCTTTTCATGAAGCTATCAAAGTATCTAAATATGAATTAAGAGTAACCATTAAAAAGTGTAACCCTACATGTTCAACTTAACTAATTATTCATTTTCAAGAAACTTAACTTAATCCTAGAGTTTCAAACAGGCATAGAATTCAATCAGTTCATCTTTTAGACTAGACTTAAGTTGATTTAGAGATTAGAAACTACAAGATAAATAAGTTATACATATTTTTTTTATTTTTAACAAGATATATAATAGAGAAGAGAAATTTGCATCAAAAGAAAATAAGAAAGGAAAATAAAACTAAAGCAATAACAAGAAAAGTTAAAGAACAAGAGAGATAAAAGAAATAAGAACCTTTATTATGGTTGTCATGATCCACTACAAAAGCACTTCATCTCAATATTCTTGATCGCTTTACAATATTCTTCCTAGAGCAAGAAAATACAATGAAAATTCAGAAAAAATGGCTAAACAAATAATCCTAAACTTGATCTCTGAGATGCCTCTCCTCTGTTGCTCTTTAGGGGTATTTATAGGGGGATTCCAATAGTGGAGTCCAAGTAAAATACTCTCCCCAAATCGCCACGCAAGCGGCCACAGGAACGCAGCATTTTCACGGCTATTTTGGAAAAACGCGGCACTTTTGTGGGATCCGGGCACGTGCTTTGGCGAGTGGCTTCACCTCGCTCATTTTTGCGGCAATCTATCCTTAGAATCTTTATTTGATCCCCAAATTTTAAAATATTTTGATCTCCTAGATAACTTGGAGATCAAGTTATCTCTAAATCCGGATTAAATTCAAATTTTCTCCCTTTTAATTTTGTCTTGTGGCACAAGCAACCGGAATTTGAATAGAAGTCCACTTCTATGTTTAATTAGGATGAGGATTTATCTTGTTCTATCCTTTTCCTCCTCTAGATTTTAAATTAAATTAATTTAAAACTCAAATTTAAATGAGATAGAATAGAAGCTTCTTTTATCTTCCCGATTAATCTTTATTTTCATAATAATTGTGGGCTTTTGAGCTTCTTTTGGGCTTTTTCTTGGATTATGGAGGCCTGCATATTACCAAACAATAAATGAATTAATAGTAATATTTTATAAAAAAATAAGTATGAAAATGTGACTAAAAATATACATTATTGATGACCAATCACACCCCACACCTATCTTTTTGCACATCCTCGAGTAAAAATAAAAAGAAAAAACTAATCTAACTATCCTAATCTCACTTTCGTAGGAATCACGATTGCACTTAGCATGTGCAACAAGCCGTTAAGCTTCTAGGTTATCCATAGAGGACGAGTGTTGTCTCGTGAGGGTTTTCAGTGAATTACACCCGCAAAATCCATAAAAAATTGTTAGTATTTTCAAAAATCATTTTGAAAGAAAGAAAATACTTAAAATATTTTGTAAAAATTAAGCAATTTTATAATTTTTAGGATTGCTAAATTAATCATTCTTGTACTTAGTCTTTATTCAAAAGTTTATCATTAATTTAGCTTAGGGTTCAAACTGTATTTCTTATCGAGTCTATTATCTTACCCTAAGTCATACCCTAAGCCATACGCATCTTTGTGACCGTATATTTTTGACTTAGAAATTTTCAACTCCAACTCTTATGCCTTATAATTTTATTTCTTCTTTTTTGTATATGTTATTATAGTAATAATATCTTCAAGTTCTATTAGGCTTTCTAATTTGCCCATGTAACGAGTTATAGGTCGATGACTCCCAAATCAGACGATTTTAGGGCACCGGGTAAGAAAACACCCCTAAGACTTATGACTTGAGCAAACAAGGCCACAAAACTAAGGATTTATATAAAATCACTTTTAAGCATAAATATTTATGCATCATAAGATACAATTATCCAACTTAATCAGATGATTTTTATTTATTATATTTATATATTTACCTTTTTTTCTTTTTTCTTTTTTATAAGCACAAGAGTTTTTGTTTCAAATCCTAAGTATGCAAGTGTTTTAAGAATGCATATTTCATTGGAGTAAAAATCAACACTAAATTATTTTTCCAATTTTCTTCCTAACTTTTGAAATCAAATAAATAGTTTTATTTTAATCAAGTATAAGAAATCCTAATTATAGTTTTTCTTATCCTTAAAATTAACTTAAATATTTTACAAAAGGTAAGTCAAAATATTATTTTCTTTTTCAAAAAGTTTTTATTTTTATTTACTTTATACATATATATTTTTTTCTTTATATTTTTTATGGTTAGTAATTAAGTTAGAAAAAAATATATCTGTTAGTAGTAAAATTTTATATATATATATTATTATTATTATTTAATGTTAAATTTTTATTTTTTATTTTTTTATGTTATGTTATTAATTTTCCTATGTTAGACCTATGTTAGTAGGTTAGCCCCACACCTATTATATACATTGTCTTCAATGTATGACTGTAATGCATGAATGCATGACATAAAGTGTAAAAAGAGGTGCATAAAAAAATAATATACAAAAATATGTACAACATCATATTTCTCCCACACCTAGATCATTTTAGGTCTCACCCTCTAGCTCGCTTCCTATCATTCTAATGGGTTCTCTTTATAGGGCACAGTGGGGAGGCCAATCTTTTTGTAATTTTAGCTCTCTTCCTCCCCATCTCATCTTATTTAAGCTCTTCTTCCTCGTATGTATACATACATTGTTCAAAAATTGATTATCATAACACCTCTCAGTTGGAACTTTCTCACTATGAATGCCTAGGAATTCTAGCTCAGTTTCATACATCTCCTCAAAACTTAGATCAACACTTTTCCCTGAGGTGTGTAACTGTTCAAAATATCCCTAATTAATTTACCCAAACATATGAGTTCTTCTTCAAAGAGGTTTTCAAAGGTTAGGTCAATCGGAGGTTCTTGAATTATATTCTCATGGATATATCATTGATTGGCTCATCGAAAGTGAAGACACTCAAATCAAATTTTTTTTTTAAAGGGGACTCTAAAATTAGGATCTCCAACATATGTCTTCTCATTAATATAATCAAACTCATCCTTAAAAAATTCATCAAGAAATAAAGACTCATTCTCTATACCTTCACTTTCTTCTTTACAATTATTCTTAATGAAGTTTACCTCAAACATTCGGTCACTTATCTTATGAGGTTGTTTTCTAGGTTGAAGATATTGATCTTTTTAATCATGTCTCCAAAGGTCAACCTCATGGATCCATTCTTACAATTGATTATCGCATTTGTAGTCGCAAGAAATGGACGCCCTAAGAGAACGGGAGTTTGAGACTTAGGATTGGGTACAAGTTGGATCTCAAGAATAATAAAATCTACTGGGTAGATAAACTTTCCAACCCAGATAAAAACATTAGTAATTTCTCCTTTGAAACTTTTTATGGACCGGCCAGCTAACATGATTGTAACTTTAGTCGGACTAAGCTCGCCCAACCCAAGTTGTTGGTAGACTGAGAAAGGGAGTAAGTCGATACTGGCTCCTAAATCATGAAGTGCACGATTAATTGCAGTTTGACCTATTATGCAAGAAATAGTAGGGTAACCAGGATCCTTGTACTTGACAGGGATTTGATTGGTCACTAATGTTAGTGGCTAGAAAAATCTTTTTGTGCATATTAATTTTTCTCTTCTTGGTGCACATGTCCTTAAGGAATTTGGCATAGCTAGGGACTTGTTGGATTGCATCAAGAAGAGGTATATTAATCTCGACCTGATTAAAAATTTCACGCACTTTATCCATTTGTGCACTTTGTTTGTTTTTAAGCCTATTTGGGTAAGGTGCTATAGGCTTGTGCACATTTTTAGCTGACTTATCTTTTTCAGTGTTGTCGGAGTCAAGTGGAGGTGAAGTGAGACTAGGAGGGGTGGATGCTTGTGTTGAACTTGATGGTGTTGGCACTTATTTATCAACTTGTTTTCTCGATCGCAATGTATGAATCAAATTACATTGGTTCATTTGATCCTCTTGAGCCAAATGAGTTTGACTAGAGTTTCTAGGGTTTGCTACCGGTTGACTAGGTAAAGTTCCTTTGAGTCTTCACTTAGGGAACCGGCGAACTGGCTTATTTGGATCTCTAACCTAGATATGACTTGTCTTGTATTTTGCATGAAAGATGCAAGAATCTTCTCCAAATCGGTTGACATCTTTTCAAATTGGGGACCTTGGATAGAAGATTGGGGAACTTGATTGGAAAATGTTTGTTGATAATTGAAAAAATTGGACTGATGGTTGGAAGGTGGGAAGTGTTTATTTTAGCTCCATGAGAAATTCGGGTGATTCCTCCAGCCAGGATTGTAAGTTGGAGCGTAGAGATTGTTATGGGGCCTTGAAAAGGCCGCATTCCGGTCAACATTTGTTGAGCCTAAAAAAATGGACACTCCTCAAATACATGGTTCATCACTTGGTAAGTGCAGCCCGCCGTTGGAGACAGCGTTGGCTGACTTGGCTCACCGAAACTGACCCCTTAGTTTCTATGACTTCTAATCTTTGCATAATGATATCAAATTTAGTCTCAGTTGCTATAGAATCCTCTATCGAGTGGAGACCTCTTTTTGAAGAGATCGGGTTTGCAGTCCTAGGCTCTTTGTTGGTAGGTTCCCCTTGTAGGGTTTTCTCAGCTAGATCTTCATATACTTTCCACCTTTCATTATCATCTTTTTGCAAGAACTACCTCCACATATGCTTTCGAGAAGAGTCTTATTTTGATAATCTAAATCATCATAGAGAATTTGGCATAGCCACCACTTCTCTACGCCCAGATGAGGGCATTGGACAAGAAGGTCTTTGAAATGTTCGAAATATTTTCAAAATAGTTCATTAGGTTCTTGCTTGCACTGTGTTATATTTTCCCTCATAAGGGTGTTCTTGTGGGTAGGGTAGAATTTTTTTAAGAAGACCTTGACAAAACTATCCGACGATGTGGTAGATCCGGCCTCCAAGCTGTAGAGCCATTTCTTAGCTAAGTCCTTAAAGGAAAATGGGACGAACCATAACCTAATAGCATCATCTACAAGGTTGGGCAATTTCATCATTTGGCATACTTTCTCAAATTCCTTTATGAAGAAATATTCATTTTCGGACTCTAGCCCATGAAACTTGGGGAGTGTGTTGATGAATTGAGGCTTGAGCTCAAAGTTGTTGTCACCAACCGATGGGAGTTGGATATAGAAGTGAGGTTCTAATAAGGTAGAACCTATCTTGCAGAGATGGTGATTATACTATGTGTGGATCGGGTTTGGGTTTGGATGGTGAACTGTTCCTAATTAGTCTAGATGTGGCTGGGCCTCTCAACCAACCTGACTGCACAGTTAACAAACAAGTTCACCCAATAAATCAAGAAAATAAAAAAAATAAAAAATCACAAATCCTAGTCTAGGGTAAGCTTGGACCAAGATGACTCCTAACTTTAGACTGTCTTTGGAAGGTATATTTTTGACCTTAACCACAAGTTAATCAGCAAGGTAGGTGGCAAGGTTGGTGAGAGGTATCCGCCGAAACAGGACTAATTATGTCAAACCACCAACTTTCGAGGTTTCGCCTCTCAATCCCCTACCTAGTCACCGGTTTGGCAAGAGTTAAGTTCAAACAACTTCCTCTTTTAGTCAATCTCTTAATGAGCCGAAGTTTACCTAAGGGTAACGTCTAGTCAATTTTTTTAATTTAGGTTAGGATTGTGAGTGCAACAGAAATGGTTTGTGGGCCAAGGAAGGGTAATGACGTCCCCATCTTATGTTGTTTACAGGTTTTGCCCTTAAATTAATTTAGTGCACATGTAAAGTAATAGAAAAAAATTCACTAAAGCGGTAAATCAACCAAAAAGTGATTCCTACACTATATGCAATGTGGATGTACCTTGTCTCTAGTACTCTTCAGCAGAATTTAAAAAAATTAAATAGTCACATGCCCTAGATGAAAGAGTCTAAACCAATTTTTAAGTTAATCAAGCAATGAGTTACTGTTTATTAGTTATTAGTATGCAGAGTGATTACAGAGAAAAACTTTCAGAGCATTAAACAGAACTTGCAATTTGCAGCAGATCTGCAAAAGAACAATCAGTAGTGAACTACCAAAGCCACGAAAACGCGACTTTTGCCGCGTTTGCGCGACTATTTAGTAGGCTCTGTTGCTCTGCATTCTAGGGCTGAGGCACAGAGTAGCTAGATGTCCTGAGATGTAGTATATTTTTTTCTTATCAGACCTGCAAACAGAAACAGAAAGAAAAAAAAAATTAGTTCTAGAGAATATCGTTTCGTTCCCTCCCCAGAAATGGCGCTAAAATTTAATTGAGAAAAGAAAATGAATTGAAAGTAAAGTCAAGAGTTAAAGTTAGAAATTTTTTTAGTCTCTTCTCAATTTAACAGCGTAGGAAAGGCTAGACAGGTCAATTCACAGTGAAGGATGCGATGGAAGCTTTTCAAAATGATTTCTCTGGACGGATAACTTGTAAAAAGATATGTTGGTCGTAAGAAAGAGATTTAATTAAGCAAAAAAAGTTATAGTCCACCAATCATCTACCACAACCAAGTACTAGTCTAATAAGGGTGAATATCATGTTGAATCTATAAAGATTTACCCTAGGGTTTTGCTTCAGAGCCAAGTAAGATGAGTAAAAAAGAATGTAAACCCTAATTAGAGTACACTAAATAAAATTAAACTTTAGTTCATCCTAGTTTCTAAGCATATCATAAGAAAGTCTTTTCATGAAGCTATCAAAGCATCTAAATATGAACTAAGAGTAATCATTAAAAAGTGTAATTCTAAAATAGTTCAACTTAACTAATTATTCATCTTCAAGAACCTTAACTTAATCCTAGGGTTTCAAATAGAGATAGAATTCAATCAGTTCATCTTCTAGAGTAGACTTAAGCTGATTGAGAGATTTGCAAACTACAAGATAAATTAGTTATTCATATTTTTTATTTTTAACAAGATATATAATGGAGAAGGAAAATTTACATCAAAAGGAAATAAGAAAGAAAAATAAAAGAACTAAAGCAATAACAAGAAAAGTAAAAGAACAAGAGAGAAAAAAGAATTAAGAACCTTTATTTTGATTATCACGATCCAGTACAAAAACCCTTCGTCTCTTTACAATCTTCTTCCAAAAGCAAGAAAATACAATGGAAATTTGAAAATAAATGGCTAAAAAAATAATCCTAAGCTTGATCGCTGAGATGCCTCTCCTCTGTTGCTCTTCAGGGGTATTTGTAGGAGATTCCCGTAGTAGAGTCCCAGTAGAATACTCTCTCCAAAACGCCCGCAAGCAACCACAGAAACGCGGCGTTTTCGCGGTTATTTTGGAAAAACACGACACTTTTGTGGGATCCGGGCACGCGCTTTGGCGAGTGACTTAATCTCATTCATTCATGTGGCAATCTATCCTTAAAATCTTTATTTGATCACCGAATTTTGAAATATTTAGATCTCCTAGATAACTTGGAGATCAAGTTATCTCTAAATTCGGGTTAAATTCAAATTTCTCCCCTTTATCTTCGTCTTGTGGCGCAAGCAATCAGAATTTGAATAGAAGTCTACCTCTATCTTCAATTGGGATGAGGATTTATCTTGTCCGATCTTTCTCCTCTTCTAGATTTTAAATTAAATTAATTTAAAACCCAAATTTAAATGAGATAGAATAGAAGCTTCCTTTTTCTTCCCAATTAATCTTTATTTTCAAAATAATTGTGGGTTTTTCGGCTTCTTTTGGGCTTTCTCTTAGATTATGGAGGCTTGCACATTACTAAATAAAAATTAAATTAGATAGTAATATTTTATAAATAATAAGTATGAAAATGTGACTAAAAATATACATTATTGATGATCAATCACTTCTCCATTGTTTTAGTATGCAGAGACAGTTTACGAGATTGAACAACTGCAAAAAATTAAAAGTACTTCATAGACACTGCCCAAGATGTCACAACACCAGACTCCTTAAGTTAGCCGTGCAAACGCTACAATCAGGGTGAGTTAGAGTTTCTGCTTTCTTCTATAGTCATTGAATTAAATTATATATCTTTTGCAGTTGTTAGATTTTACTGTAACTTATCTGGACACGATTTCTAACAATAACAATAATTTGTGATTGAAATTTAAAAATCGAATAGACTTGCATCTGGGCATTCATCTATTTTTATTAAATTTTCAATTACTGTCGAAGAGTGCTGGAGATAGAGGTAAGTTTGCATAGCATCTAGATTAGAAAACACTTGTTGTGATTTAATTGTTTTGAGTGATACTATTTTATTGTCTTGCACACTTGCACTATATTGGCTTAAGGGCGAAGCCTCTCACAAGAAAAGGTGGGGAAGTCATTACCCTTACTTGGCCCATAAACAATATCTCATCTGCACCCATAGCCAAAACCTAATCTAAAATTTGAATAGACGTTTGCTTTAAGAACTTCTCGGACTCACTAGAAGATTGACTTAAGGAGAAAGATATTCGAATTTGACTCTTATCAAATCAGTGACTAGGTAAGAGATTGAGAGGCAAAACCTCGAAGATTGGTGATTTGGCTTAATTAGGCCCATCTCGGACAGATTTCTCCCACCAACCTTGCCACCAACCTGGCCGATTAACTCGTGATCCGATTCGGCAATATACCTTCCGCAGATAATCAAAGTTAGGCGTCGTCTAGGTCTAAGTCTACCTTAGAATAGGCTTGGTTAATTTTTATTCATTTGTTTGGTTGGTGATATTTGTTTTTATTAATTTCCATGTGAGTGTGGTCGAGAGACCCAATTACATCTAGGTTAAGAAGAAACGGCTCACCATATATATATATATATATATATATATATATATATATATATATATATATATATATATATATATAATCCGGTTATGGCCTATCCAAATTAATATGGTTATAATTCATTCTATAGGCCAAACCCACCCTTCCATCTACCAACCTCTTTCCCAAACTTTAACGATCACACTCAATCCACCCACTCATCTTTTACATCTTATCCGCCAATTTGGTGCAATTACTGCCAAAATCTATCCCATCCTTTGGGATAGTGTTCTTCAATAGGGTATCCATTAGAACTAGGTCAAAATCAATTCTATACATTTCAAGGACCTACGAGCAAACCTCCTTTAAATTTCAATTCAGGGGGTTGAAATTATTCTGACTTTGCATGGGACCAATCCTAAACAGACACTTAGTCCAATTAGTCCTATACTGAACCAACACCTTCTTCTTCGGAACTTGATCTTGAGCAAGACGAAATGAGTAAACTATTAGACAAACTAGAAGACAAACTAGAATCCACTCAGAGTAGCTTGAAAAAGTCTATCAAGAGGATAGCAACTCTTCTAAATTAACTTATTTCAATCCAAACTCTTGATCAAGATCAAGAGACCTATCAACTTTCACTAGTAGAGGTGGAGGACACACAACCTGTTGGCCCAAAGGCCATTAGCCCAATATCCCGTTGAATATTTTGATGATAACAAACCATGTTTAGTTATGTATTTAACAATTTTGTTTAAGAGTATTTCAGGTTCAAAACAAGTTGATTTGACGGCTCCACTATCAAGACTCACAAGTTTGGACGCCACTGAAGATTTGCATTCCCAAGCTAAGCATATTAGAAAGTTTCGGGAACAAGTTTTTGAAGAAAAGACCAAGTCAAGATCAAGACAATGAAAAAGTCCAAGATTTGTATTTTTGCTTTTCTTTTAGAATCTTTGTCAAAACCTAGATGTTAGAAGTAGAGTTATGGGATTGTCACTCACACACACTTTAGTTTGGTTCATGGCTTCAAAAACAAATTCTATTTCCAATTTAGTTTCAGAGTTAACATGTTTTGGAAATTTGTTTTAGAAACTTTAAGTTTTGGAAAAACCGATTTTTGGAAAAACAAGTTTTTATCAAAGAGATTTTTATCAAAATGTTTTAACATGTTAGAGTAGTGACTTATGATCATACTCCTATTTTTATAAGGTCCAAAACCTCAACCCAAAAGACCAAAACCAAAAACCCAAGTTCTGGTTCCTGCAGTGTCTGATTTTTCAGAACTGACAGGAGCCGGTCGACCGTTCGGGTCGACCGACGTGCACGCTGTGCATGTGTGTACGTCGGCCGACCGCTCGGGTCGACCGGGGCACTTACAGTGCTCTCTGTTTATTTGGGTCGACCGGGGCGGTCGACCGCTGTCCCCCAACGGTCAGAAATATGACCGTTGGCGGTCGACCGTCCCGGTCGACCGGCAACTGTCAGAAAAGTCTGACAGTCTCCAACAGCTATATTTTTCTGACTCTTTTGTTGGGATCTTCACCCAATGAGTTTCTCCACCAGTTTTACCCTGTTTCTTAACCCCTATAAATAGTTGGTCACTTCAACATGATTAGATAACAATTTTGACAACATATTTTCATAAGATTTTCAAGCCTTCTATTTGAGAAAAGATTTTCAAGCCAAAATTTCCATACACCCATTTGAAGCCTTTACCTCTACTTCACTCTAGATATTTGCACTACACAATCCCAAATTCTACATCTACATATTGGTTATAGGATTGTGCTAAGTGAGCGATTTTCGATCAAGTGTGATCATTTTCTTCTTGTGTGAAGTTGTAGAGGCATCGGCCTCAAGGCGAGCTAGTGTGCTCCTGGTGGTGTTGCGGCATCACGAGAGATAGGACAAGTGTGTCCTTGTATTGGCGATCCGGTGGGATCAACAATAGTGAAAATCCTTCAAGTGTGAAGGCGGGGACGTAGAGCGTGGCTCGAACCTCGGAAACATATACTTGTGTTTGCGTTTACTCGAATTTTCTCTAAACTCAAACTCCTTTATTTCTTGCACTACTTATTGTGTTTATTGCTAGTCTTTTAATTTGAGCAATTTGTTAGTAGAATTTTTAATTCCGCACTGTTGCCATATTTCATATAGCCATCACCTATTCACCCCCCCTCTAGGATGATTTCAATTGGTATCAGAGCCTAACCCTACAATTTGGTTTAACCACCTTAAGGAGATCCTTGTTATTTGGCTATAGTAGTTGCATTCTTCATTTATTGTGCTTTATATTATTCATCCATGGCATCACTTGACTTTTCTAGCATCAAGTCCCCACCTAAGCTTGATGGCTTGAACTTTCCTATTTGGAAGGTCAAGATGAACCTATTTCTAAAGTCCCTAGGTGTTAGAGTAGCTAGGGCCATAACTAGAGAATTTGTAGAACCTCTCGCCGATGAGAGCTCATGGTCCGAGGATACCTCCAAGGATTATGAAGCTAATGCTAGAGCCCAATATGCCCTAACCCAAGCCTTAAATGAGGATGATTTATCACGCATCATTAATTGCAAATCCGCATTTGAAGTTTGGAATATTCTTATTGTGACTCATGAAGGAACGTCACAAGTCAAAAGATCTAAGATTGACTTGTTGCGTTCTCAATATGAGAACTTTTATATGTTTGATAATGAGAGCATTGATGACATGCTCACGCGTTTCACCAAGATTACTAATGCTTTATCTTCTCTAGGTGACGCAATCGACAATGACCAAAAGATAAGGAAGGTCATTAGAGCTCTTCCCAAGGCATGGGAAGTAAAGGCTACTACCCTCAAGGAGCTCAACGATAGGGAGGAGATGGACTTCTCCGGTTTCATCGGAAATCTCAAGATGCATGAGATGGAGATGAAAGTAAGAGAAGAGAGGGAGGCGCCCAAGAAGAAAGCGCTCGCCTTCAAAGCCACTCCAATCATTCTTGAAGAGGATGACTCATCAGAGGATTGCGATGAGGACTTCGCCATGCTCATCCGGAAGGTGGGCAAGATGTTTTACAAGAAGGGGAGGCAAAGCAACTTCCGAAGAGGGAGACCTCAAGGAAGGTATGAAAAGAAAAGAGAAGAACCCGGTCCTTGCTTCCATTGCAAGAAGATCGGACATCTCATAGCCGATTGCCCCGCTCTCCAAGCCACAACCTCCAAGAATGGGCCAAAGAAGAAGAAAGCCATGGTGGCCACTTGGGATGACACGGAGTCGGAATCCGAGGAGGAAATCGACGCCGCGCACATGTGCTTCATGGCACATGGGGAGGATGCATCTAAGGTAACTCTTGCAACTCAATAGATGATGATGAGTTAACAATGGATGAGTTAGCTCAATTTTTTGAAGAGTTACAACATAGATATGAGATTTCTCAATCTCAAAATAAAAAGTTGAAAAAGGAAAATGATGCTTTGAAAAATAAAATTGATATTGTAGTTAAAGAAAAAGATGATTTAACTAAGGCTTTTAAAAATCTAAAAATTGATTTTGAAAAATATAAACTAGCTTGTAAAGGGAAAACCCCCATTGCATCATGTAACAAAAATGAATTTTTGGAAATTCAAAAATGACTTGATGTTTTAGATTCAACTCTTAAAAAATGTGCATTTGATTTAAATAAATTTGCATCTAGATTTCTCGAGGGAGTAACCCAAGGGAAACACACTCATCATACACATGCACGAAAACATGCACACTCACATAAGCATGCATACATGTATGGTAGTGGTAGAATTTATATTTGCACGCATTGTGGCCGCAAAGGCCATCTAGAAAAATTTTGTTTTGCTAAATATAATATGAACAATAAATATGTTTGGGTTCATCCCGGTACTAATCCAAAAGGACCTAAAAAGATATGGGTACCAAAAGACCCACCAAATTTAAATGATACAGGTGGATCTTCACCCTCCAAGACTTAGGGGGAGGCGGTGCCCGGGTGGTTGATGCAACTAAGCTCAAAGAACACATCGCACTTGCATCGCTATCTTGGAGGCACCTATTTTGGAGATTGCCCTCATTTGGTAACTTCTCCATTTAAAAGTTTTTTAATTTTGGTTATATATACATATGTATAGGATTGTTAGTTTACTTTTGTGCTACATTGATATATGTTAGTGTAAACCTACATCTCTATCATGATTGTGTATATGCTATGTTTTTAATATCTTGTCTTTTATACCATGTTTATTGTATGTCCACATGTCTAGCCTAGATTATATATATCTATATATATACACATTGTATTTTCAAAACTACAAATAAATTTTGTAAAAAAATTTCATATTCAAGCAAATACATTAGAGATGGCAATTGCGCACCTCAACTCATGCAAGAGGAATCAAGAGGATGAAATTCAGAACCCTTCACCAGGTATTCGGCTTCAACATCTCTAAAACTTTATTTTTGTATGAAAATTAAATAAAATGTCTTGTGTGAATATTTTTGGTTGATATGATAACTTAATAAAGATTTAAAAACATTGTTGGATTCTTGCATGTTATATATATTCTACTTTATTTGATAAAAATTTTTTCTTTTAAATTTTTTTTAGGGCATTTGCTATTGACAGTTTTTTGGCAAAGACGGCCGACCGGCTCTAAACACCGGTCGACCGCTGAAACTGTCAGTGCTCTCGGGTTTTCTGGGTCGACCGACCCGGTCGACCGCTCTGTGTTACAGAGCTCTCGGGTTTTCTGGGTCGACCGTCCCGGTCGACCGTGCGTTGGATTTCTGCCCTAAATCTGCCTATTTAATACACTGTCTCTCTCATTTCTCTCACACCCAACCGGCGATCCCTCTTTCTCTCTTTTCTCCAAAAATTTCCAACTCTCAAAATCTCTCAAATTACTTCAAAATCCTAGTTTGATTCACTCATTGTGGGTTAGATCTTCACTCTCAGGGCTTTCTCACCAACAAATTTCAGGGATTTCAAGATCTAGGGTTTGGATTTCTCTCATTCAGGTAAAAATCTCCTTTTTTTGGCTTAAATCTTGATCTCTAGTTTTAAGAATCTCAATTCCTTGTCAAAGATTTTTAGGTTTCTTGTTGTTTAGATTAAGCCATAACCTTTTTACCCTAAAAATCATCTAAATCACTCAATTTCTCCAAAATGTCCAAGAGATCTAGGTCTGAGAAGGGAAAAAGTGTAGTTCCCTCATCTTCCACCACTCCTAAACCTAAACGACCCTTTGTTAATGATCTAGCTGAAAATCGGTTCATCATACTTTCTAAGAAAGCAGTTATTTCAGGGAGATGTGTGATTCTCAAAGAGTTTGAACATCTCCACATCCCTCGTATCCTGAAAAGAAATTCTTTGGATAAATTCATGGCCATTAGGGAACCTGTGTACCCCTCCTTAGTGCATCACTTCTATGCCAATTTTGCTTTTGAGGGAAATCGAGTGAGATCTCGTGTTCTTGGGAAGGATATTGACATTCCCCTATCCCAATTTGCTGATATTCTGCATCTCTCCTCTGGAGGAGTTGATGTTTACACCTTTAATCTCCAAGATTTTGAATATCCGGACGGTGAGTCTGTGCTCACCGCTTCCACCTTGATTCATGGGAATGACAATCCCGGTTTGGTTAGGAATGAGGAAGTGAACAAGTTCACGTTCACCGCCCAAGTCCTAGCCAAATTTGTTTTCTATAACATTTTACCTAAGTCCGGTGAGTATAGCAATGTTAGGGGTCCAGTTCCTCTTATCATCTATTGCCTTCTGAAAGGCATTAAGATCAATTTCCCACATCTCATTGCTTCTCACATGGCCTCTGATCAGATCCGCATGTACGATAGGCATTTGCCTTATGGCATGCTCATATCCTGTCTTCTCAAACATTTAGGATTTGATCTTTCTTCGGAAACTCCCTCCGAACCCTCTGTAAACTTGGACTGCACCCTTTTGAAGAGGATGCAGGCTCAGATTCGTCGAGCCCCTCCTGAGCAGCCCCCTCTAGTTCCAGTTCCAGGGTCTTCATCAGCCCCAGGGTCTTCTTCGGCTCCAGGAATTTCCTCTGCTCCCGGTCCATCTTTATCTCCTGAGTTTCAGTCCTTTATTTCTTCTGAGATTCGCTCTCAGATCTAGGAGCACCAGTCTTGGATCGAGCAGACGCAACCTTTCGTGCGGATATGGAGCAGCGAGATGCAGCCCTTCGCGCGGAGATGGACTCGCGCTTCCAGGGAATTCGCAATGACATGTCTTACTTTGCGAACGCCATGAGATTCGTAGACTCGCAATTTGAGACACTATTTGCGAAATTCGATATGCTTGGTCCAGATCCCACGACCATTGCTCGTCCTCTTCCATCCTCCGGCCCTCCATTTCCTGCCAGAGACCCTATTGCTGTTCCACCTCCACAGCCAGGTGTTGCTGGCATCGATCCAGAGGAGGCAGGTCATGAGGATGATGATGATGATGATGAGACGATGGCAGAGGGTGACGCTGAGGAGAGTTCGTCTGAGAAAGACGATGCTGAGGAGAGTTCTTCTGAGGATGATGCTGCCGGTGACAAGTGACTCCCCTTATTTGATGATGTCAAAAAGGGGGAGAATTATTGAGAGAGACTTGTATTTTGTTTGTACTTGACACTTATATTTTGTGTTGTACTGGTATTATGTGTTTGGACATCTTTTTATGGTGGACATGTATCCTTGTGTTGTTGTGGACATGAGTTCTTATATTTATGTTGTGTTTTTATAAAAACGTATTATTTTTTATGACATGAGTACCTTTGGCATGGACATGAGTATTGTTGATGAGTATTGCTATTTATCATTTGTGCTATGTATCTATGCCTGAGTATGATTCTTTTTATATGCATGTGTTGAGGGGGAGCTTCACTTGAAGTCTCTACCCAAAATATTTGTAATAACTATATATGTTTTGTCATCATCAAAAAGGGGGAGATTGTTGGCCAAAAGGCCATTAGCCCAATATCCCGTTGAATATTTTGATGATAACAAACCATATTTAGTTATGTATTTAACAATTTTGTTTAAGAGTCTTTCAGGTTCAAAACAAGTTGATTTGACGGCTCCACTATCAAGACGCACAAGTTTGGACGCCGCTGAAGATTTGCATTCCCAAGCTAAGCACATTAGAAAGCTTCGGGAACAAGTTTTTGAAGAAAAGACCAAGTCAAGATCAAGACAATGAAAAGTCCAAGATTTGTATTTTTGCTTTTCTTTTAGAATCTTTGTCAAAACCTAGATGTTAGAAGTAGAGTTATGGGATTGTCACTCACACACACTTTAGTTTGGTTCATGGCTTCAAAAACAAATTCTATTTCCAATTTAGTTTTAGAGTTAACATGTTTTGGAAATTTGTTTTAGAAACTTTAAGTTTTGGAAAAACCGATTTTTGGAAAAATAAGTTTTTATCAAAGAGATTTTTATCAAAATGTTTTAACATGTTAGAGTAGTGACTTATGATCATACTCCTATTTTTATAAGGTCCAAAACTTCAACCCAAAAGACCAAAACCAAAAACCCAAGTTCTGGTTCCTGCAGTGTCTGATTTTTCAGAACTGACAGGAGCCGGTCGACCGTCCGGGTCGACCGACGTGCACGCTGTGCATGTGTGTACGTTGGCCGACCGCTCGGGTCGACCGGGGCACTTATAGTGCTCTCTGTTTGTTTGGGTCGACCGGGGCGGTCGACCGCTGTCCCCCAACGGTCAGAAATATGACCGTTGGCGGTCGACCGTCCCGGTCGACCGGCAACTGTCAAAAAAGTCTGACAGTCTCCAACAGCTATATTTTTCTGACTCTTTTGTTGGGATCTTCACCCAACGAGTTTCTCCACCAGTTTTACCCTGTTTCTTAACCCCTATAAATAGTGGGTCACTTCAACATGATTAGATAACAATTTTGACAACATATTTTCATAAGATTTTCAAGCCTTCTATTTGAGAAAAGATTTTCAAGCCAAATTTCCATACACCCATTTGAAGCCTTTACCTCTACTTCACTCTAGATATTTGCACTACACAATCCCAAATTCTACATCTACATATTGGTTATAGGATTGTGCTAAGTGAGCGATTTTCGATCAAGTGTGATCATTTTCTTCTTGTGTGAAGTTGTAGAGGCATCGGCCTCAAGGTGAGCTAGTGTGCTCCGGGTGGTGTTGCGGCATCACGAGAGATAGGACAAGTGTGTCCTTGTATTGGCGATCCGGTGGGATCAACAATAGTGAAAATCCTTCAAGTGTGAAGGCGGGGACGTAGAGCGTGGCTCGAACCTCGGAAACATATACTTGTGTTTGCATTTGCTCGAATTTTCTCTAAACTCAAACTCTTTTATTTCTTACACTACTTATTGTGTTTATTGCTAGTCTTTTAATTTGAGCAATTTGTTAGTAGAATTTTTAATTCCGCATTGTTGCCATATTTCATATAGCCATCACCTATTCACCCCCCCTCTAGGTGATTTCACAACCAACATATGAGAAAAATTTTAAAATATGTACACAAGTGCTTGACAACTAACTCAATAGACAAGCTAGTGAGTTAGTTAGTGGGTAAAAAGAAGATTCTTTTTTTACTCAACTTGCTCCTAAGCGAAAAATGTGAATTCTAGATCACATTTGCCTTGATGAAGCAAAAAAATTCAACAACGTTGAAAAGCCTATTGAGGAAGTGTGCATATTTGATGACTATCCTAGGTTTCTAGATAAAGTGATTAGATATCATTTGGCTACACATAGATCTCGTAGGGAGCAAGTTGAATCATATTGTGAGGATGATAGTAATGATGATGAACCTATTGAGGAAGTTATATATGTGCATGAAGTGTGCAAATTTGATGATGATTTTCTATGTTTGGATGACTTGTTTAGAGATGATTTGGTTACATATACACCCCGAGGAGAAAGTTGAATCATGTTGTCAGGATGTATGCATAGCTAATGAGCCTCTATTTCTTGATGAATTGTTTAAGGATGAGTACGATTATAGTGGTGAGAAGACACTTATCGAGGATTTTAAGCCTAGAGTCTCCTTTGAGGAAAAAAAACTTGATTTGAGTATCATCACTTTTGATGAGCCAACCAATGATCAATCACGCGAAAAAATAAATCAAGAAGGTATGGTTACCTAGACACATCATATGGAACAATTGATGATGAGGATTTTGAGTTCCAAGTGAAATTTGAGAATGAATTTCAAAAATTTTATGCCAAGATAAGTGCTAAAACTTGTGAGGATCCCTTATGGATGATGAGCCTATATTGCTTGATGAATTTGATCATATTGATATTCATATTGAGATATGTAACGATGATCAATTTGTGAGGAGTGAAAATAGGAAGACGATAAAGAGAAAGTTGAGAAAAATAAAAAACAAATTGTAGAGGATGAGAGATAAAGTGACAAAAAGATTGATCTCTCTAATTTCACCACTAGAGAGGATACATTAGAATGATGAAAAACGAGCTCGAAAGAAGAAACCCCACATATAGGTAACATTTTTTTCCTTTCTTCTTTTTCATGCAAACATGCATTTATTCATACATTGAGGATAATGCGTGAGATAGGTGTGGGGGAGGATTTACTAACATAGGTATGTTTACTAACAAATTTTTTCCCTTTCCTTTAAAACTTTTTGAAAAAGAAAATAATATTTTGAATTATTTTTGTAAGTAATTAAGTTAATTTTAAGGAATAGAAAAATCATAATTAGAATTTTTTTATACTTAGTCAAAATAAGATTATTTGTTTGATTTCTAGGATTAAGAAGAAAAATTGAAAAAGTAATTTAGTCTTGATTTTAACGTGATGAAATATGCATATTTTATACACTTACATACTAGGATTCAAAATAAAAACTCTTGTGTCTTATAAAAATTTATATGTATATAAAATAAATAAATCTAATTATTGATTAGCTAGGTGTTTTGGCCTAAGAAAGTTTTGGTATTTCCGCGAAAGATAATTAGGTAAGTTTGAAAAAAATATATACAATATATGTATTAACACATCTAATAATCAATTAGTTAGGTGTTAAGGCCTCAAGAATCCTTGATATCTACACAAAAGAAAATTAAATTTGTTATACATATAAAAAAAGAGAAGTGCTTAAAAGGCAACGAAGTGGTACTACTTCGAACTTCTTCAAAAAAAAATTATAAATATAAGGCATAAAAGTTAAAGTTGAAGAATCTCGAATCAAAATTCACGATCACAAAAGTGCATATGATTTAGGGCAAAACAATATACTAGATGAGAAATTCTGTTTGAATCCATACCTTTGATTATAATTTTCAAATAGAGACTAAGTATAAGAATGAATAATTTGGTGATTCTAAGACTTATAGATTACTTAATTTTTATAAAAATATTTCAAATATTTTCTCAATTTCAAAAATAATTTTGCAAAAAATTACTAACATTTTATTTTTCTTTCTTTTATGAATTTTGTGGTTGTAATTCACTAAAAATCCTCACGAGACAAAATTCGTCCTCTAGGGGTAACCTAGAGGTTTAATGGCTTGTTGCACGTGCTAAGTGCAACCGTGATTCCTACGAAAGTGAGTTAGGTTAGACTAGTATTTTCCGTTTAGTTTTTCTCTAGGACGATCAAAAGATAGGTGTTGGGGTGTGATTGCATCTCAATTTTATTTATTGTCACATTTGCACATTTTTCCTTGATCATTCTTTATTTATTTTTCTATTTAGCCCTCTTTTTTGCTTATGGTGTGTACATATTTTAAAAAGAAAGATAAGAGTAGAAAAGCTTCTATTCTATCCAATTATCCTATCTAAATTTGAATTTCAAATTTAATCAATTTGAGATAAAGATGAAGAGAAGGATAGAAGAGATAATCCCTATTCTAATTCAGAGATAAAGGAGAACATCAACTCAAATCAAGTTGCTTGAGCTCCAAATCAAAGATAAAGTAGAAAAATTTGAAATTAAACTCAGATTATGAGATAACTTGTTTCCTAAGTTATCTAAGAAAGGATGATATTTTAAAATTTAGAGTTTAAATGAGGATTGAGAGGATAGATCTTCAGATGGCTGGATGAGAAGAAGCCACGCACAAAAGCGCGTGCCCTGCCTCTCCACTTTTGCCGTGAAAACACGCTTTCCTATGGCCATCTCCTTGGCGGTTGGGTGCACTTGTTCTATTGAAACTCTACTTCCTATTTATCCTATAAATAGCACCCTAGAGGCAGCAAAGGAGGTATCTCAGATCTATTCCTGGGATCTAACTTAGGATTTTTCTTTAGTTTTCTTCTCCATTGTAATTTTTAGTTTTAGTTGGAGAGAAAGATTTACAAAGAAGGAGTGAGCTCTTGTAATTGACGGTGACAACTTTAATAAAGGTTCTTTTGTTCTTCTTTTCAATTTTTTTCAATTGATATTTAATTGCTTTCTTTATTTTCTTTCTATGCTTTCTTTTTACATGCTTTCTTAGTTTAATCTTAGTCATAATTAGCTAGATCTTTTCCTCATTGCTTGTTAATATATCACCCGATCACATCTAAGTTTAGTAATTAAACTCGATTGAATCATATGCATGTTTAAACCCTAGAATAAGCTTGAAGGCACATGAGGATGGGAATTAGTTCAATTATTCGTTAGTACTTCTTTAATTGTTTTTCTTAATTTATGTTTGATGAACATCTTAATATTTTAATATTAAATTTTAATTAGTGTTATTTCAAATAGAGTTAAGATTTGCTAGAACTTTCTATTGATTTTTCTTATCTTATGCTTAATGAACAATCTTGATATTTTAATATTAAATTTTGGTTAATGTCAGTTCAATCATAGCCTTGTTCCTATCTTAGGTATCTTACTTGATGTTTGTGGTAGATTATCATGTTAGATTTAAAGTGAAGATTTTATTTATTAAATATTAGCATGTAATGGTGGTGATTATTAGTAAGCAGCGGACTTTTCTTTTAGATTACAACAATACTCTATATCCAAACACAATTTTTCCCTCTATTTTCTTCTTTTCTAAGTTCTTACACAGAGAAGAAATCAAAGAAGACAATAATACTGAAACGCTTCTATCGCATCTCTCCCTGAGGTTCGACCCGCATAGCCCTTGCTACTGCGGATATATTGCGAAAGTCAGAGAGACACCTTCATTCAGATAACATCCTGCTAACTTTTAACTTTATCTTTGTTTTTCCGCAATCATAAACCTCTGTGTCAATGGGAAAAACAATCCTTTGGCTTGGTTCTTAGTAATCAAAAGCGAATTACTGGGGATATTGACAGCTTGGAAAAATGCCAAGATCATAGGGACCTTACCTATAAAAAGTTACCAAGGTTGAAAACCTGAAGAATTTGAAAATCACCTAGAGGGGAGGTAAATAGGTGATGGCTATACTTAATGGTAAATAATGCGAAATTAAAAACAAACTAGCAATAAGCAATAACAATTAGATAGATCTTGCAAAAGAGTAAGCAATATAAGTGCAAGTAAAGAGAGAGAGTAGAGTTTAGGGAGATAGTAGACAATCGCAACACAAGGATATGTTTCGAGGTTTGAGCTATTGCTTTACGTCCCCGCCTTTAACACTATAAAGGATTTCCACTATGACCGATACCATTGGATCGTCAATCGGTTACGAGTTCTCACTAGAACTCTTCAGACACACTTGTCCTCTCTCACGGTGCCACAACACCAACTTGGAGCTCACTAGCTTGCTCGAGGCCGCAACCTCTACAACTTTTTAATAGAAGAAAACCGGTGATCAACACTTGACCACAAAGATAGCTCACAAGCACAACCCTACAACCAAGATGAGGAAGTGAAACACTTGGGATCATGTAGTGCAAATAGCAAGTAGAGAAGTAGAGGAAAGGTATAAGCTAAAACACCAAAACTTTGATAATAGTTGGCTCAAGAGAAAATCTTTTGCAAAGAGGCTAAACTATGAAAAACTTTGATGTAAGGCTTAGAAATCTTGTTATGAAATTGTTTCATAGTCCCACTATTTATAGGGGTTGGAAACAAGGGTAGTAAAAAACACAATATAGCCGTTGGTGAAATCACCTAGAGGGGGGGTGAATAGGTAATATGGCTAATCTAGAAACTAAATGCGGAAGCTAAAACTAATTCGCAACTACACTTAGTACAACCAACGAGTGTAGCCGAATTCCCCGTGAAGGGCTCTGCACTAACTCCTCTTGATTCCCCTAGATAAGGGTTGAGGTGCTATATGAAGCTCTCGTGGTTAAGTACAAGTGAGGCACACAAACAACCAAGCATATAAGATATAGGCAATATGAAATAATGCAAGGCACAACACAAGCAATATATATGATATGGATGAAATGAATGATGCATAACACAAATAAAAGAGAGAGGGTTAAGAGACAATGGATCAAACGCAAACAAAAAGATATGTTTCGAGGTTCGAGCCCCTAGCTCTACGTCCCCGCCTTCACCGAGAAGGATTTCCAATCCACTAACTTGTCCACCGAGAACTCCCATCGAGGGAACCTCCACCGAGGAGGATTTGTACAACTAGGAGTACCAAACTCCTCTCTCAAAACACCGCCTCAAAACCGAGGGGTAGGCCCGTAGCCAAACAACCACAAACACCTCTACCGAAGAGGGTTACAAACCAAACTCCACCTCTCACAAGAGGGAGCAAACCACATTCTCAACCTCTACCAAAAAGGGAGCAAACACCACTCCAATCAACCTCTACCAAAGAGGGATACACAAATACAAGGAGGGTTTACAACTTGGAGGCTTCAACAACCTCAAACAATCACTTTTTCACTAAACAATGATCCTAATAGAATAGGATAGTATGATAGCTCAAGTGTGGAAAAACTAGGTGTTTGGAAAACAAAAACTCAAAGAAATAATCTTGGGAAAACTCTTAAAGATAATGGAAATGAAGTACAAACACAAATCTCCCAAAATACTCTTTTCTTTGATTTTTCCAAAAACCTAAAAACAAATAAGATGAATCCTTTTTGGCACAAAAACACTTTTAAAAACTTGTTTAAAACACTTGTATATGAGAGAATTTTTGGCTCTTGAAATCTTGGTGAAAAACCCAAAGCAATGGGGTATATATAGCCCTAATAAAAAACTAGCCGTTGGCTGTTATTTTTCAGCCAGCACGGCTGGCGGTCGACCGCCGCCGGTCGATTTTTCAACCGTTGGAGGAACTCGGTCGACCGCCCAGTCGACCGCCCAGAAACAGAGAGCACTGCTCTCTGGTCCGGTCGACCAGCCGGTTGACCGGCCCACTGCCAGACAAACGTGCACAGTTCTGTGCACGTCGGTCGACCGACCGGTCGACCGGCTCTGGATCACGGTTGACCGGCCCGGTCGACCGCCAGGGCCTGGCAGCCAATATTCTGGGACAGAAAAACAGTTTAAAAATATTTCTAAAAATTCTTATAAATCTTCTAAAAATCCCCAAAATAGTTTTATCATATTACATGGATATACAAACATGTGATAAATATTTCAAGACAAATATCAAACATTTTGAACCATTTTTGTGTCTTGTAAATATTATCAAAAACCAAAAACTGTATTTTACCAAACTTGGATTTTTCAATAGGAAAACTGATTTTTCCTAAAACACATTGAAATACAAAAACATGATATTTAAGCACATTGAAGCATATTGCATATGGACATAAGTCCAATATACATGAGACATATATATATCATAGTTTTTGTCTTTAATTCCAAAATAATGTTTTGTTAAAAATACCAAAACATAAAACACATGAATAGGTATGTCAAACTAAGTTTGTATAGGAAGTTAAGCATGCATGTATATAGAACACATCTAATATACATAAAACCATGTAAACTTGTATTGATACTAACTATTCATGAAAACCAATATCGGTTAAACCAAAAACCGAAAAACGAAATCCAAAACATGAAACGTGTGTGTATTGTGCACTTGAGCATATCAACTATCTAGTCTTTACACATGGATCTAAAACACACTAAACTATGGATACCTAAGTCTTCTTGACGATCTTCTATCTTCAAGTCGACTCGATCCAAAACTTCGTGATCCACCGAGCTAGACTCCAACGAGTGCAATGTATGATCTTGATGCTCGGGCTCTGAAATCACCATGTGAAAGCTTCCAAACTCCTTGTTGAAGCTAATCACCAACTAATATCTTGATTAAAGATCTGAAACTAAAATCACAAGATTATTAGTAAACATAACTACATGAGTTAATCATCATCAAAACTAGAGTGGAAGGCCTCTGGGCCAACAATCTCCCCCTTTTTGATGATGACAAAACTCATGGAGTTATATATGCATGGATTAAAGTTAAGCTTCAAAGAAGCTCCCCCTTAACTCATGCATCACAATAAACAATAAATATACAATGAAAGCTCATAAACATGTATGCATAGACATGCATAAAACAAGGTACAAAATATAAAAACATGCCCTTGATACCAAACATATGAAATGCATCATGCATAAAACGTGCTCTTGATACCAATAAAAACATTCTCTTAATAGCAATGAAATGCTCTTGATACCAATTAAACAATTAAACGACAAACTAATAAATAAAAGCAAAACTATGTTTCTAGATAAACAAAACATGCATATAAAAACATGCATGTAAACTCAAATAATTCTCCCCCCTTTTGTCAATCATCAAGAAGGGGTCAAAAACAATAAAAAAATGTTCTCCCCCTTTTTGTTCGAAAAAAAAATTAACTAAGGGGTGACAATCAATTAAGATACCAATTATAAATATGTCAATGTGGAACATTTTGATACCAATTGAAAGGAAACATAAAAACATTTTAGGAATTGATACCAATTGAAAGTAAATAAATGCATTGATACCAATTGTGAGAAAACAAATAAAATCTTGATACCAATTGAAAATATTCAAATAAACATCTTAATACCAATCTTACCAATTGAGAGTATTTTTCTTTTTAAACATATGATACCAAATTAAAATTATTATTTTCTATCATAAAGTAAGGGAGTGGAATACAAAACCAATGGTAAACCAAATACCAATTGAAAGATAAAATACGAATTTTCTCCCCCTTTATGAAATAACAAATAAAATAATGATAAAAAATTTTTATTTTTCATAAGCTTAAGCATTGTTATTAAAATATCAATTGAAAACTAATCAATTGAAACATGATGATCATTAAAACTCAAGTTTTAGCATAAACAAATATATGTATGAAAAATTAGATACCAATCGAAATTGATACTATTTGAAGAGAAAGCATACATACATACAAATATATATGAGTATACAAGAAATGTCAATATTGATACCAATTGAAAGAATCCAATGTACCAATTGAAACAACAATAATATCAAGTGTATAACTCATATAACCTACCACCCAATCATGTTCAAGTTTAAAATGATTTTCACTATAAAGCATACATGAGCATGATCGCCCATCCAATCGCCCGTAGAAGGTAGGGGTTTTCAAAAATAGTTTTGAAAAATAGTGTATGTTTGAAAACTCTACCAAAGCAAAGAATACGAACTAGTTATATGAAAAAACTTTATAAACTAGTACGGAATCCTTCAAGCAAGGAATAAAACAAAAAATTATATTTCATGAAACTATGTAAATCACATGATCACTAAAACACTCAAAGTCCATAAAGCTCATATCATACTCATGAAAACACAATCATGAGAAACATTTAAATGAAGTGAGTGCACAAGTGTAGTGTGAAACACATAATCATGAAATTTGGCAATAAAGCTCAATATTTCGTAAAACATGAAAATCATCAAAAACTATTTAATCTTCAAGGCATATGTATGTCTTATACAAACTAAAGTATACATACATATCCAAAACACAACGAGTCCACAAATGTATATGCATGAAGGCACGTGGCTCAAAGGATGTATATGTATAAACAATAGTTTGGACAAGATGGACATATACATGAAGTTAAACAAAAACATATGAAAAACATGGATAAAATAAGAATACAAGTCAAATGCATGAATCATCAAAACTAAACTATACTAGCACATCTAATGGGAACAAATAAGCAATCAAGCACAAACATATCAAGATTTATTTCTGGCCCACTATATGTATAAGTATATACCTAGTTTTAATGAAAACTAACATCTAAACAAGTAATCAAATCATGAAGCATAAACAAGATATAAATCAACATGATAAACACAAACATGATCATTATGTAAATTCACATGTTATTAGAGCTATGATAAACATGATAGCTAAACAAAGGTGAGAACACTAAAATAATGGTCCATATTAAACATGGGTGTCTCAAAAGTTATACATGCATGTCAAGGGTCTAATAATCATGGCATAATCATAATGATCTATAAACAACAAAACATGCTATAAATAATGATATGAAAGCATGTAAATATAAATGGGAGTTAGAGATCGATACCAAAACCATTGAAGGGCACCTCTCTAGTTCTCCAAACCAAGGTGGTCCTCCCACCAAACTTTCCTTGAAAGTGATGCATCCAATTAATCCTCTTTAAGCTCGGAACGCATCCACCTCAAGGCACCATCGCTCACATGTCATGCGAGAGGCCACACCTACATCAAATACAATAGGGGTAGTCTTTGGTACCCATACTCTATTGGGTCCATGGGGGTTAGCACCTTTCCTAACCCAAACAAATTTATTTGCTAAATTACAATCATATAAACGATCAAAGCAAAATTTAGCAAGGTGGCCCTTACGTCCACAATGTGTACAAGTGTACACATGAGTATACATGTGATGGGTGTGACCGTGAGTAGCATGTGTATGCCGTGGAGGGTGTACATGCATAGATGGAACTTGTTTCTTTCGAAACGAAGATTCCAAACGTGTATGGCTAGAAACACAATGGCTCAAAGTGGAGCCCAAACAATCAACAATCTTCTTTAGCATAGATATATCTTTTTCAATTAAAGAAGAAGTGTGGCATGCAATAGGTGATGTATGTGATACTACATTAGCATGACAAACATGTGTATCAATATTATTTTGCAAAGAAATATTTTTCTTTAAACAAATTTCTAAATCCTTAGAAATAGAAGCAATTTTCATTTTTTAAGAGTCATTTTCTTTTAAACAAAGTTAACTCTTGAAGACAAGTTTTCATTTTTCTTTAGAACATTTTCACAATCATTTCTATTTTTCAAAATTTTATTTTCATTTAAAACAAGATCAAGTTGAGATTTCAATGAATCCCTATCATTAGAAATCTCCTCTTTTTTCTTGCAAAACTAAATCAAGTTTAGAAGACAATTTTTCATTTTCTTTATTTAAATCTTCTTTTTCAAAACTTTATATTTTTCAAGGAGGTTCTCACAAACAATAGATAACTCTTCATTCAAGGCATTGGCATCCATATCATCATGATCATCAAATGAAGAGCTAGCACTATCTAGTTGAGTATCCGAGTATACCTCAAGGGAGTCATTCCCTTGGACCATATAGCATTGTTGTGGCTCGTATTCATCTCCACTAGATTCTTCCGGTTGGATTGGCATTTGAAGCTTGGAGGTGGAGGTGGTCAACTTGTTCCACACTACAAAAGCGGAATCAAGATTAGAAACAAGCATAAGATAATCTTTAGAAAGCGTGCTTCTAATAGCCTCAAGGGCTTGTGCATTGGCCCCTATATGATTGCGGTGACCAAGATAGCATTTCTTGGTAGCGGCAAGGAAAACATGCAAGCCTAGGGTTTTAGATACATGGACATTCTAAGTTTCCATATGTCAATGTTGGAGACATTGAACATGGAAGGTGACAAGCAATCCATGAGTGTGTGCAAACAAATATACGTGCAAATGTAAATGATAGATTAGCAAACCAAGATCTCACTCCTAGGTGGTTAAACCAAATATCAAGAGCGGAGGCTCTGATACCAATTGAAATCACCTAGAGGGGGGGGTGAATAGGTGATATGGCTAATCTAGAAACTAAATGCGGAAGCTAATACTAATTCGCAACTACACTTAGTACATCCAACGAGTGTAGCCGAATTTCCCGTGAAGGGCTCTGGACTAACTCCTCTTGATTCCCCTAGATAAGGGTTGAGGTGCTATATGAAGCTCTCGTGGTTAAGTACAAGTGAGGCACACAAACAACCAAGCATATAAGATATAGGCAATATGAAATAATGCAAGGTACAACACAAGCAATATATATGATATGGATGAAATGAATGATGCACAACACAAATAAAAGAGAGAGGGTTAAGAAACAATGGATCAAACGCAAACACAAAGATATGTTTCGAGGTTCGAGCCCCTAGCTCTACGTCCCTGCCTTCACCGAGAAGGATTTCCAATCCACTAACTTGTCCACCGAGGACTCCCTCCGAGGGAACCTCCACCGAGGAGGATTTGTACAACTAGGAGTACCGAATTCCTCTCTTAAAACACCGCCTCACAACTGAGGGGTAGGCCCGTAGCCAAACAACCATAAACACCTCTACCGAAGAGGGTTACAAACCAAACTCCACCTCTCACAAGAGGGAACAAACCACAATCTCAACCTCTACCAAAGAGGGAGCAAACACCACTCCAATCAACCTCTACCAAAGAGGGATACACAAATACAAGGAGGGTTTACAACTTGGAGGCTTCAACAACCTCAAACAATCTCTTTTTCCACTAAACAATGATCCTAATAGAATAGGATAGTATGATAGCCCAAGTGTGAAAAAACTAGGTGTTTGGAAAACAAAAACTCAAAGAAATAATCTTGGGAAAACTCTTGAAGATAATGGAAATGAAGTACAAACACAAATCTCCCAAAATACTCTTTTCTTTGATTTTTCCAAAAACCTAAAAACAAATAAGATGAATCCTTTTTGGCACAAAAACACTTTTAAAAACTTGTTTAAAACACTTGTATATGAGAGAATTTTTGGCTCTTGAAATCTTGGTGAAAAACCCAAAGCAATGGGGTATATATAGCCCAATAAAAAACTAGCCGTTGGCTGTTATTTTTCAGCCAGCACGGTTGGCGGTCGACCGGCCGGTCGACCGCCAACGGTCAATTTTTCGACCGTTGGAGGAACTCGGTCGACCGCCCGGTCGATCGCCCAGAAACAGAGAGCACTGCTCTCTGGTCCGGTCGACTGGCGGTCGACCGGCCCACTGCCAGACAAACGTGCACAGTTCTGTGCACGTCGGTCGACCAACCGGTCAACCGGCTCTGGATCACGGTCGACCGGCCCGGTCGACCGCCAGGGCCTGGCGGCCAATATTCTGGGACAAAAAAACAGTTTAAAAATATTTCTAAAAATTCTTATAAATCTTCTAAAAATTCCCAAAAATAGTTTTATCATATTACATGGATATACAAACATGTGATAAATATTTCAAGACAAATATCAAACATTTTGAACCATTTTTGTGTCTTGCAAATATTATCAAAAACAAAAACTGTATTTTACCAAACTTGAATTTTTCAATAGGAAAACTGATTTTTCCTAAAACACATTGAAATACAAAAACATGATATTTAAGCACATTGAAGCATGTTGCATATGGACATAAGTCCAATATACATGAGACATATATATATCATAGTTTTTGTCTTTAATTCCAAAATAATGTTTTGTTAAAAATACCAAAACATAAAACACATGAATAGGTATGTCAAACTAAGTTTGTATAGGAAGTTAAGCATGCATGTATATAGAACACATCTAATATACATAAAACCATGTAAACTTGTATTGATACTAACTATTCATGAAAACCAATATCGGTTAAACCAAAAACTGAAAAATGAAATCCAAAACATGAAACGTGTGTGTATTGTGCACTTGAGCATATCAACTATCTAGTCTTTACACATGGATCTAAAACACACTAAACTATGGATACCTAAGTCTTCTTGACGATCTTCCATCTTCAAGTCGACTCGATCCAAAACTCCGTGATCCACCGAGCTAGACTCCAACGAGTGTAATGTATGATCTTGATGCTCGGGCTCTGGAATCACCACGTGAAAGCTTCCAAACTCCTTGTTGAAGCTAATCACCAACTAATATTTTGATTAAAGATCTGAAACTAAAATCACAAGATTATTAGTAAACATAACTACATGAGTTAATCATCATCAAAACTAGAGTGAAAGGCCTCTGGGCCAACAATTGGGACAAAACCTAACAAAAGACAAAACTGAAACTAGCCGTTGGGAGTCAACTCAGCAGAAAAATCAGCTATCGGTCGACCGGCCGGTCGACCGCCAACGGTCGGATTTTCAACCGTTGGGAAAGACGGTCAACTGGACGGTCGACCGTGGTTCCCAAACAGAGAGTGAAACTCTCCGTCGGTCGATCGGGCCGGTCGACTAGACCAAAAAGAGAGCACTGCTCTTGCAGACGGTCGATCGGCCCGGTCAACCGAAGTGCACATTTGCACTTGGTCATGTCAGTCGACCACCCGGTCGACCAACAGAGCAGTTTTGCTCTGCCAGGTCGACCGTCCGGTCGACCAGCTGAGGGTCAAAACCTGTTTTTGGTAATCTTTTTGAAACCAATATTTTTCCAACAAATTTTTTTTGATAAGTAAATACAAAATAGAGTTCTAAGGATTTGAAGAGCTAGAGTGTGATCAGGGATCAACACCAAATAGATTAGAACTATATTTTGATAAAAATTCTTTTCTAAAACAAAAAACAATTTTTTCAAAACTTGTTTTTCCAAAACCTGATTTTCTGAAACTTTGTTTTGCTGAAACTCGATAAGGAAAACGGTAAGAAATATGGTAATAAATTTTTGTTTGAAAACACAAAGAAATATGAAATGAGTGTGTGTGTCGATCCCAAAGGCTATCAACCTCTATTCTCTTGATTTTAACAAATAACTATAAATCCTATCTAAATAGAAAAAGTAAAAATACAAATCTTAAAATAGTCTTCTGAGTATTGCTTGATCCTTTGAGCTCTTCTAGTGTGCTAGGCTCTGGGATCTAAATCTTCTTGGCCTCCAAATGTGTGAGTCTTATGATGGAGCCGAAATGCAACATATGATTTTGCCTGAAACTTAATTAAACAATTTTGTTAATACCTAACTACATATGGTTTGTTATCATCAAAACTAGGGCTAATGGCCTTTGGGCTAACAATCTCCCCTTTTTGATGATGACAAAATATATGGAGTTATTACAAATATTTTGGGAAGAGACTTCAAGTGAAGCTCCCCCTTAACACATGCATATATAAGAATAAGACTTAAAAGAAATAAATTCATAATAAAAGCATATATATAAGATATGACAATATGGCTCTAATGCTAACCATCTATGCATAACAAAGATACTGAATTATAAAAGTGTATGCACAAAAGGTTACCCTCCATCCATCCAAAAATACCCCCAGCCTCCAAATAATAAGTGGCAGATGGTTGGATCAAAAGGGAATAAGAAACAATACAAAAACAATACACATATACCACATATAGACAATAAGGATAACTGCTATATCAGAAATAAATATGTCCATACATGCTTAGAGGTTCATGCCAACCTCAAAAACTAAATACACACAAACACACAAAGACACAAAGCATATGTCCATAAAACAAGCTACATATCCAAATACAGAAAATAAAACTAACTCCCATAAATAACTCCATCAAAATACCTCTCCCCCTTTTTGTCATCAACAAAAGGGTCAACGCTCTCCTGGAAATCAGGGTCTTCTGGTGGAGCTAGAGCATCAGGAACAATAGAAGTAGGAACCCAAGGCTCAAAAGGAGGACCTGTCAGAGAAAGTGGCCGAGAGTGACCACTCGGAAGAGGAGATGGCCAATCGTTCCTGCTGCAGGTGTCATCTACACAGGTCTGCAAGTAGCGGATAGAAGCACAAATATGTTGGAGATTATTGTCCACCCGCTGCTCTAGTCGCTGAAAGTGAGCGGTCATCTAAGCGGTCATCTACAGGTTGTGCTCCCGAAGCTAAGTGGAGAGAGCTAGATATGGATCAAAAGGAGCAGAAGAAGCAGAAGAAGATCCTGGAGCAACAGCGGTATGAAATGTTTGAACTTGATTTTAATGATACATTTGTGAAGACATATCATTGGAACTCTATCTTACAAGCCTATTCAAGAGTTCTATATGATCAAGACTTCCCAAAGAGAGTGACTATGGATGTGTATTGTAATGTTTAATAGTATGTTAAAAGCCTTGAAACACACACAAACATCCTAGCCCTATTAGTCGACTTATACCCCTTAGTAGTCGACTTATACATAGTATAGTCGACTCGACAATTTTCCTAGTCGACTAACATTTGTCCTGCAAAGATACCAACTCTCTGTTTCTGACCTGCACTCACTATTAGTCGACTTACTAGTTTACCTAGTCGACTAATACCTGGCCTAGTCGACTAACAACTTACCCTGATCGACTAGTTTCAGTTTTCAGAAACTTGTCCTGTGTTTTTATCTTGACCTAGTCGACTTGGTCCCTACACTAGTCGACTAACCCAGTGTAAATTGCCTAACTTAGTTGACTAACCCCCTACCCTAAGTCGACTAATGACAGTTTTTGACTGTTGGACAGTTTCTTTTTTCTGGTACTTTATCCAACGTTTCAATATTCAAAATTGACCTGATAACTACCCTAACTGACTATGGATTTCAGCTATAAATAGGTATGTTATCTTGGGCTAAGGACACCAATTAAAAATACAAGTTTTCTGCCCAAAAACTCTGATTGAAAAAATCTGCTTTCTGAAAACTTGTTCCACTTTCAGTTCTTCATTCAAATTCCTATTCTATGGTGAAGATTTCTGAGAGTCCACCTATAAGAGCCCTTGTCCACGATCACATACAGATTCAAGGCTTATAGGATCAATTGTAATCACTCAAAGAGGAGCATTATACAAGAGCGTCTTCGGGTTGAAGAGAGTTTGTATAAGGTGTTGTGGTCTTCTTGGTTGTAAGAAGAGTTGTACACATTTGGCAAAGGGAATTTGTCAAGTGGTGTGCAAGGTGTTGATTTTGGGTGTACAAAGTCAAAGGATAAAGGAAAATCTCAAGCGGGTGGCTTGGGGACTGGATGTAGGTCACGAGGATCGAACCAGGATAAATCTCTTGTCTTTGCGTTTGCTTTACTTTTTGAGATTTAATTTCCTTTATTGCAAGTACTTTATTTTTATAACGCTAATATCTTTGTTTGAGTGTTGACGTAATATTTTAGATCCAACAATTGACATCATCTCGGGACCAACAATTGGTATCAGAGCCTGGCCCGGCATACAAGCCCTGCATACCCAGTCAACAACATACAAGGATGGCAACGGAGTTTCCTTCTTCACAATTCAAAGAAGGATATTCTACACAACGTCCACTGCTAATCGATGGATCGAACTACAACAATAGGAAGTGTAGAATGAAGATCTACTTACAATCGATCAACTACGAACTATGAAACATAGTAGAAGCAGCGTACACCAAATCGAGTACCAACTACACCGCTTGGAGTGATGATCAAAAGAAGAATGCGAACCTTGATGTCAAAGCGATGAATGCTTTATTCTGTGCCTTAACCAAAGAAGAATTCAACCGTGTATCAACAGCCACTTCTGCAAATCAAATATGGCACACTCTACAGGTAACACATGAAGGCACAAATAAGGTTAAGGAATCTAAAATTTCTATTCTTGTCCATAGATTTGAACTTTTCAAAATGAAGGAGAATGAAACCATCTCAGAAATGGTTATAAGGTTCACCGACATAACAAATTTCTTAGCATCCCTTGGAAAGGAATACACCCAAGTTAAAAGTTCGCAAGATTTTTCGTGCACTCACATCAGATTGGGAGAAGAAGACAACTGCAATCGAAGAAGTGAATGATCTCTCAACAATGTCAATAGAAAACCTTATTGGTAATCTAATGGCATATAAAGTGCAACTCGAAGACAGAAAAAAGGATGACAACAATCTCTCTCAAAGAAGAAAGAACTTGCCTTCCATGCATCCTCAGACACGGACAATTCAGATAACGATGAAGAGGAGATGGCAATGCTTTCAAGAAAATTCAGAAAGTTCTTGAAGCAAGGTAAGTTTAAATGTTTTAATTGCAATAAAACATGTCATATGAAGAAGGATTACCCATTGCTAAAAAATAAAGGTAAATTCAAGAGCAAAAAGTTCAGAAAGAAGAAAGACTACCAAGCATCATGGGAAAATAGTGATTCCTCTTTCTCTGACGAAGAAGAAGCCACTGAACATGCCAACATCTGTTACATGGCTCTAGAAGAAAATGAGGTACAATTTTCTGAACTCTTAAATGCATTCCATGAATTATACAATGATCTTAAGAATGAAAAAATAAAGAATAAAGTTTTAACGAAGGAAAATGAAAAACTTTTCACAGAAAATTCTTGTTATGCTTCTCAAATTTCTTCTATAAATTCTCAAAAAGATGATTTTGAAAAAGTGATATCATCATTAAAAAAAGATAATGAGAATTTATTACAAAATAATGTTTTATTGAAAAGAGAAACTATGTATGAAAGAATTTCTGTTTTAGATAAAAACATATCAACTTTCAAACTGAAGTATGAAGAGTTTTGAAAAATGTGACTAAATTTAATCAAGGAAATGAAAAATTAAATGTTTTGTTATCATATCAAAAGATGTCACATAATCATTATGGTCTTGGATTTTTTAGAAAATCTACATATGTTAGTAATCCATATAATTCTTTTGTGAAAAGAAATACCGATACTATTTCAAAAAGAATTAAGAATAAGTTCATATGGATTCCTAAAAACTTAAGCATTGTTGATAAAAATACTTATGTTGCATCATACATACATGATATATGTAATTCATGCAATTATGTGTATACTAACAGATAGAAACCAAATTCAACTTGGGTTTGGATTCCTAAAGGTTAATGCTTTAATCTTATGATTGGTACCTTTTTAATGTTTATCTTTCAAGTACCATATAAGAAGTTTGATAAGAAAAATATTTTAGAATATTTATCATATATATATGTTATGATATATTTTTTGCAGGGGGAGAACACATGTTTTTCTATATCTGTTATAACCTTTCTGCAGGGGGAGAACATTTAACATATTCTCTGAAGGGGGAGTATTCGTGCACACAAAGTGTCATCATCAAAAAGGGGAAGAATGTTGGAACTTGATTTTAATGATACATTTGTGAAGACATATCATTAGAGCTCTATCTTACAAGCCTATTCAAGAGTTCACATGATCAAGACTTCCCAAAGAGAGTGACTATGGATGTGTATTGTAATGTTTAATAGTATGTTAAAAATATTGAAACACACACACACACACATCATAGCCCTATTAGTCGACTTATACCCCTTAGTAGTTGACTTATACATAGTATAGTCGACTTGATAATTTCCCTAGTCGACTAACATTTATCCTGCAAAGATACCAACTCTCTGTTTCTGACCTGCACTCACTATTAGTCGACTTACTAGTTTACCTAGTCGACTAATACCTGGACTAGTCGACTAACAATTTACCCTGGTCGACTAGTTTCAGTTTTCAGAAACTTGTCCTGTGTTTTTATCTTGACCTAGTCGACTTGGTCCCTACACTAGTCGACTAACCCAGTGTAAATTGCCTAACTTAGTCGACTAACCCCCTACCCCAAGTCGACTAATGGCAGTTTCTGATTGTTGGACAGTTTCTGTTTTCTGGTGTTCTATCCAATGTTATCCAACGTTTCAATATTCAAAATTGACCTGATAACTACCCTAACTGACTATGGATTTCAGCTATAAATAGGTGTGTTATCCTAGGCTAAAGACACCAATTAAAAATACAAGTTTTCTGCCCAAAAACTTTGTTGAAAATATCTGTTCTGAAAACTTGTTCCCACTGTCAGTTCTTCATTCAAATTCCTACTCTATAGTGAAGATTTCTGAGAGTCCACCTATAAGAGCCCTTGTCCACGATCACATACAGATTTAAGACTTATAGGATCAATTGTAATCTCTCAAAGAGGAGCATTGTACAAGAGCGTCTTCGGGTTGAAGAGAGTTTGTATAAGGTGTTGTGGTCTTCTTGGTTGTAAGAAGAGTTGTACACATTTGGCAAAGGGGATTTGTCAAGTGGTGTGCAAGGTATTGATTTTGGGTGTACAAAGTCAAAGGATAAAGGAAAATCTCAAGCGGGTGGCTTGGGGACTGGACGTAGGTCATGAGGACCGAACCAGGATAAATTTCTTGTCTTTGCGTTTGCTTTACTTTTTGAGATTTAATTTCCTTTATTGCAAGTACTTTATTTTTATAATACTAATATCTTTGTTTGAGTGTTGATGTAATATTTTAGATCCAATAATTGACATCATCTCGGGACCAACATGAAAGGCCTAGGCTGAGGAGCAGAAGCACGCTCTCTAGCACGCATCCTCTTGAGAAGAGTGCTATTGATGTCAACTGAGGTTCGATGGACTATTCAGTGGAAAGATCGAACTTAAGTTGCTTCAAAAGACGTGTACTGAGCATCCCAAAGGGCAAGTGCCAGTTTGAAATCAGTAGATGATTGGACGTCATGTAGTCAACGATGAGTTTAGAAATATCAACTTTAATGCCTTTCAGAGGGTAATAGATCAGAAGAGGAGCAGAACCTCTGGCATGCCTATACTCTCCTGATTTTGACAGGAGGTTATAGAAAACAATTTTGGTTAAGACTTGGGTGGTGAGAGTATAGTACTTCACCTCCTCATTCCTAACCAGAGTGAGGTTATCATCGTCATGAAGCAATATGGAGGTGGTGTGGGCAGACTCACAGTCAGGATAAGCAAAATCATGTAAATCCACATTATAGATATCTACCCCCTCACAGGAGAGGTGTAGGAGATGTACAAATTTATCAAGGGAAATATTAATATCCTTGCCCAAAACTCTAGGCCTAATATGATTATTCTGAAAAGACAGGTTAGAGTAGAAGTAATGTACTAGTTCAGGGTATACGATGTAGGATCTATAAACAAGCAACACAAATACTAGAGGGGGGAGTGAATAGTGTTTATAACTTTTTAAATAAAACTACTTACAGGGAAGTAAATTCACAGAATAAAACTCAGAAAAATGTAAACGCAAAGACAAGAAATTTTATCCTGGTTCGGTCCTTGCGACCTACGTCCAGTCCCCAAGCAATCTGCTTGAGAATTTCATTTTCCTGATTTGGATACACCCAAAACCAATACCTTTACACCAGTTGACAAAACACCCTTTGCCAAATGTGTACAACTCCTCTTACACCAAGAAGACAACAACACCTTGTACAACTTCTCTTCTACACCAAGAAGACGCTCTTGTATAATACTTCTCATTGAGTGATTACAATCAATCGTATAAGCCTTGAATCTGTATGTGATTGTGGACAAGGTCTCTTATAGGTGGACTTTAGGAATTCTTCACAATAGAGTAGGAATTGGTGAAGAACAGAAAGTAGAAGCAAGTTTTCAGAAAAACAGAATTCTGAACAGAGTTTTTGGTCAGAAAAATTATTTTTGAATTGGTGAATTCATCCTAGGACAACATCCCTATTTATAGGTGAAATCTATTGTCAGTTAGGGAAGTTATCAATTCAAATTTGAAATTTAAAATGTTGGATAAAACACCAGAAATCAGTAACTGTTTAACAGTCAGAAACTGATATTAGTCGACTAGGGTATAGAGGTTAGTCGACTATAAGAACAAATTTTGTCATGGTTAGTCAACTAATATAGGAGGCAAGTCGACTATATCAAGACTGATACGGATAACAAGTTTCTGAAAACTGTAATTAGTCGACCAGCTAAAAAATAGTAGTCGACTATAGCATGGGTTAGTCGACTAGTGTCTGGAGGTGAGTCGACTAATACTGCTAAACAGACATTAAAAGAGCAGGAATATTTTTGCGGATGGCCTTAGTCAACTGTATAATGGATCAAGTCGACTAGGTGATAGGTTAATCGATTATAGTTGGGTATAAGTCGGCTATATGACTATTGTGTGTGTGATCAAGGCTTTTAACAAAAATTTTAAAAATACACAAAAATAGTCAAATTCTTCATATGAGTTTGAGCAACCAGACCTCTATATAAATGCTTGAGATAGAACTCCAAATGCATCTGTATCACTTTGTTATCCATCATCAAAATCTTTCAATCTGTAAGCTTCAACATTCTCCCCCTTTTTGTTGACGACAACCTGTGCATGAAAACTCCCCCTGCAGAGAAACTCCCCCTGTAGTGAACAGATTATAACAAACATATATATAACAAGTGTTCTTATTCTCCCCTGCATGAGTCATAAAACATTGCAACATATATATGTCCATAATCATATATCCATATATCTTTGCAGTATTTCTTATTCAGATATCAAGAATCATAACAATATAGCAGCACAAATATAGCACAAATTAACACAAACTTTCTCCCCTTTGTCATTAACAAAACGAGAAAATGTCAAGTAGTACAATAGAAAACTAAAAGAGTCATAACAAAAAGAAAATACAAAAAGATGCAAGAAACTCCAAAAACACGTAGCAACACAAAAAGCAAAGCCAACTCCATATGCATCAAATGTCAGATCCGGGAGGAGAAGGTGGTGGAAAACGGGTCTTGAGGAGATCCATAATTTCCTTTTGAGTTATTTCAAAAGACTCCATCTTCAGTTGCATGCTCATAAAATATTCCATTAGTAAAAATTGATTTGTGAGCAATGCATCCTGAGAGTCCATCATAGATTATTGTTAGGCTTGAAGAATCATGATTTTAGCAGAGATAGAGTTGTAGAAAGCATCGGGATAGGAAGGAGGTGGTTAAGAGGAAGGAGGTTCAGTGAACGGAGGTTGAGTGGAGGAGGAAGGAACTTACTTGAACTTTGTGGAGGAGGAGAGGGTGGATGTTGTGGTTGTGGTGGAGGGTGAGGAAAGTCATGAATTTTCATACGATGAAGTACGACACGATCAAAAGGCTCAAAAACTTTAACAAACTCGTTTTGGAAGCAAGATCTATGTGAAATTTTCGAAACACATGAGATAAAAAGGTTCATATGGTAAGAAGAAAGTATGGTCCTTAGCAAGAGTATCAAAGATTATCTTTTTCCGGTTCACTTCTAATCCAGCCATGATGACATAGACACACATAGCTAAATCACGAGAATAATAGTTATAACTCCTGATTTTGGGCATATGTTATAGGCAAGGATACGACCAATTAGACAAGGAATAGGTTTCAATTTATTATTAGACATTGGTGGTCCTTGACCTGGAAGAAACATATTTGATAAGACCTCAGCATCATCCATATTAATGTCATTAATAGATAGGCCGTGATAAGGAATTGAAAAAATACGACCTAAGGATTTTGGGGATAACTCGATATTCACACCTTTAACCATGGAATAGGTATGAACATTATCATCATTGTCTTCATAGGTTAAGTTTGTATAAAACAGGTGGATCAAGAAGGGATAATACCCTTGTCTAGAATCAGTAGAAAACATAGTATAAAGATTACAATTTTGAAGATAAGAGACAGTATCATAGTCATGAAAGTCTTCATACCTAACAAATCTACCATGTAAGATTTCTAATTGAGAAATTCTTAAGAAATCATCTTCTAGGGCAGGATTTTTAAGAAAAGCCCTAAAATCTGTTTGAGATGAGGAAGAAGATGGTGTAAATTTAGGTTTCTTAGACCTAGACATGATTAGAACTGAATTTAAAGGTAGAGAATGCAGGAATGGAGGGTATAAGATAGAGATTGGAACGAATTTACCAAGAAATTGAAGGAATAAGGAGGTGGGTTATCTGCTGCTGTGCTGAAGGCTGTAGTCGACTTCTCTTGCGGCTGGAGAGAAAAACCAGGGGTAAAATAAGGATTTTTATGAGGGGAAAGGGTAAAGATGAGAAGTAAATTTAAGATCAATGGTTAGGATCAAAAATAGATAGAGATCAGATTCAAAATTAATGATATGGGTCGGGTTCGAACGTAAAATATCCAATAACAGAACACAGATTTTGACAGGGTTAGTCGACTTAGGTTTTGTGACTAGTCAACTAATCCACCTTTTAGTCGACTAGTTAGTTGATATAGTCGACTAACTTTTAATAGCTCCAAAAACTCATGTTTCTGTTTGATGCAATTAGTCGACTGATACACTGTTAAGTTGACTAGTGACTAATCAATTCGACTATTAGGCTGTGATAAGTCCACTAATAAGTGGAAAATGCCTTAAAATAATTCTGAAAAAATATTTAAAGATCGAAAATATTGCAAATACTCAAATCTCTTCGAAATCTCATAAAAATATCTTCTTTAAGAGGTTTTGTAAAAATATCTGCAATTGATTATCAGTTGATATAAAATATTGTGAAATATCACCTTTTAAAGCATGATCACGTAAAAAATGATGTCTAATATCAACATGTTTAGTACGTGAATGATGAATTAGATTTTTAGATAAGTTAATAACACTGGTATTATCACACATAATAGTACAATCTGTGATAGACATGCCATAATCAAATAAGGTTTGTTTCATCTATAAAATCTGAGCACAATCAACGCTAGCAGCGATAAATTCTGCTTCGGTTGTTGATATTGATACAGAATTTTATTTTTTACTGAACCATGATACTAGTGAATGTCCCAAAAAGTGACAAGTACCACTAGTACTCTTCCGATCAGATTTACATCCAGCAAAATTAGCATCACTATATGATAGTAAATCAAATGTGCTTGATTTCAGATAAAATAAGCCATAATTGATTGTGTTATTAATATATTGAAGAATCCTTTTCACTGCTTTAAGATGCGAGTCCTTAGGATTTGATTGATAGCTAGCACATAAGAAAACACTGAACATAATATTAGGTCTACTTGAAGTAATATATAGTAAAGAACCAATCATATCTCGATATAGTTTCTGATCAACATTCTTACCATTTTCATTTTTGTCTAGGAATGTAGCAGTACACATGGGAGTGTTTTTACGATCAGAATTTTTCATACAAATCTTTTTAGAAGTTCCTTTGCATACTTGCACTAGAAAATGAAGATTCCATCATTCATTTGCTTTATTTGCAGACCGAGAAAGTAAGTAAGTTCACCCATATGGCTTATCTCGAATTCACTCTGCATAGTCTTAGAAAATTCTTGATAAAGATTATCGTTAGTAGATCCAAATAAAATATCATCAACATATATTTGAATAATTAAGATATCTTTATTAACATGTTTAATAAAGAGAGTTGTATCTGATCTTCCCATCTTAAAACTAGAATTTAATAGAAAACTTTTTAATCTATCATATCAAGCACGGGGTGCTTGTTTTAAATCATATAAAGCTTTCTTAAGTTTAAAAACATGGTTTAAAAATTTTCATGTTCAAAACCTGGAGGGTGTTCAACATAAACAGTTTCTTTAATAAAACCATTTAAAAATGCACTTTTAATATCCATTTGATAAAGCTTGAAATTCTTAAAGCAAGCAAAAACAAGTAAAATACGAATTAATTCAAGTCTACCTACTGGTGCATAAGTTTCATCAAAATCAATACCTTCTTCTTGATTGTATCCTTGTGCAACTAACCTTGCTTTGTTCTTAATAACTTGACCAGATTCATCAAGTTTGTTCTTAAAGACCCATCTGGTACCGATGACTGGATGATCAGTAGGACGTTGTAAAAGATCCCAAACATCATTTCTGACAAATTGATTCAACTTTTCTTGCATTGCAATAGTCCAAAAATCATCTGCACATGCTTCTTTAATATTCTTCGGCTCAATGAGTGATATGAAAGCAATTTGTGTCATGTAGTTCAACTTGGATCTTGCCTGAATGCCTTGATTTATAGCTCCAATAACCAAATCATGTGGATGATTCCTTACTTCAATATATGCTTTAGGTAACTCAGTAGGAGTCTCATCAGCATTAGAAATGTTAGTATCGTCAGAAGATATAACAGTATTATCAATAGAAGTATCTATGATATCATCATTATCATGTGAAGAAGTATTAGAAATAGGCTTAGTTAAAGATTCATCAAATTTAACATGTAATGATTCTTCAATAGTATATGTTTTCTTATTAAATATTCTATATGCTTTACTTTGAGTAGAATATCCAACAAAAATACCTTCATTAGATCTAGCATCAAATTTATCTAAAGCATCTCTTGTATTTAAGATAAAACATTTACATCCAAAAATATTAAAATAAGAAACTTTTAGAATTCTGTTATAAAACAATTCATAAGATATTTTGTTTAAAATAGGTCGAATAAGCACACGATTTAAAACATAACATGCAGTAGCAACAGTTTCAGCCCAAAAAATATTTGGTAAGTTACAGTCCATAAGCATAGTTCTAGCACATTCCTGCAAAGTCATGTTCTTTCTCTCCACAATACCATTTTAAGGAGATGCTCTAGGAAATGTAAAGTTATGTGTAATATCATACTTATCACAGAAATTTGCAAAAGATTAATTTTTAAATTCTCCTCCATGATCACTTTGAATAGCGACTATGTTTAGAGACTTTTGATTTTGAATTCTTTTACAAAAACTTGAAAACTCATTAAAAGCATCATTTTTATTCTTTAGAAAAATTACCCATAAAAAACGTGAATAATCATCAACAATAATAAAAATATACTTACTTTTGTTTAAAGAAGCAATACGAGTAGGACCATATAAATCCAAATGCAACTGTACTAAAGGTCTATTAGTAGAAACTAAATTTTAGATTTAAAAGATGATTTAACTTGTTTTCCTAATTGACAAGAATCACGAAAATAATCCTTTTTAAAAGCTATTTTTGAAAGACCTTTAACTAAATCAAATTTAGAAATCTTAGAAATTATTTCATATTCAAATGACCAAATCTTTTATGCCATAAAAAAAATCATTATTAGAAGCAAGTAAACATAAGTTATCATTTGATGATATACAAGTTATTGATAACTCATAAATATTATTGTTACGAGAACCTTTAAACAGAATATCTTTCATGTTAGTATCATATATAAGACATGCATCTTTTCAAAAATAATTTTATAACCCTTATCACATAACGGACTAATACTTAATAGATTGTGTTTTAAACCTCTTACCAAAAGAACATTTTCAATAAGGTGTTTCGAAATGTTACCAACCATGCCGATACCAATAACCTTTCCTTTGTTATTGTCTCCAAATATTACTGTACCTCCCTTTTTTATTTGAACGGAAGACAGTAGTTGAATGTGTCTAATTATGTGTTTGAAACAACCACTATCAAGTATTCACTTTTCTTTATAAGGTACCTATAAGATAAAAATTTTGTCTGGTACCCACATGATAGGGTCCGAAAAAGATTAGCCTTTAGGAACCCAAATCCAATTGGAATTTGGTTTTCATTTGTTAGTATAAACATAATTACCAGAATTACACACATCATGTATATAAGATACAATATAAGCATTTTTATCAACATTATTTAGATTTTTAGGAATCCATATATATTTGTTCCTAATTCTTTTTGAAATAGTATTAGTATTTCTTTTCACAAAATAATTATATGGATTATTATTATAAAAATGTGTAGATTTTACAAAATTAGTTTTTGAAAATCCAAGACCAACATGTGTAGGTTTGTAAATCTTATCTTTTGAAAATCCAAGACCAAAATGATTATTTGACATCTTTGATAAGATAATAAATTATTTAAATTTTCTTTTCCTTTATTAAATTTTGTCACATTTTTCTAAATTTCTTCATACTTAATTTTGAAACTCGTCATTTCTTTATCTAAAATAATAATTCAAGAATTTAAAGAAACAGTTTCTTTTTTAAGCATAGAATTCTCTTTAAAAAAATCTCATTATCCTTTTTTAAAGATAAAATAACTTTTTCAAAATCATCTTTTTGAGAATTTAAAGAAGATGTTTGAGAAACATAAATTGAATTTTCATTGTTGAGTCTTTCATTTTCCTTTGTTAAAACTTTATTTTTAATCTTTTCATTTTTGAAATCATTATAATGTTCATTAAATGCTTCTAATAATTCATCATAATCTTGTACCTCATCTTCTTGATCCATGAAGCAGATATTGACGGTTTCAGTGGTTTCTTCGTTAGAGGAAGATGAATCGCTATCATCCCAAGTTGCTTGGAAGGCTTTCTTCTTCTTGTTGAACTTATTGAAATTCTTAAAATTTTCTTTAGACTTCATCAATGGGCAATTCTTTTTTATGTGACCTGGTTTGTTACACTTAAAACAAATAGGATTATCATTAGTATTTTTATTCTTTTTAAACTTATCTTGTTTTAAGAACCTTTTGAATTCTCTTGAAAGCATCGCCATTTCCTCTTCATCATCATCTGAATTATCCATATCTGAGGATGTATGGATGGAAAGTACTTACTTCTTTGATTGAAGTTGTTGTTCATCCTTTTTTCTGTCTTCGAGTTGCACTTCATATGGCATTAGATTACCAATAAGGTTTTGACATTGTTGAGAGATCATTCGCTTCTTCTATTGCAGTAGTTTTCTTCTCCCAATCTGACGTAAGTGTACGAAGAATCTTTCTGACTTTTTTAACTTGAGTGTATTCCTTTCTAAGGGCTACTAAGGAATTTTTAATGTCGGTGAACCCTGTAACCATTTCTGCAATTCTCTTTCATTTTGAAGAGTTCAAACCTGTGAATAAGAATAGAAATTTTAGACTCTTTAACCTTATTTGTACCTTCATGTGTCACATGTAAGATCTGCCATATTTGATTTGCAGATTTGGCCGTTGACACGCGATTGAATTCTTCTTTGTTCAAGGCACAGTAAAGCGCGGTCATTGCTTTGGCATCAAGGTTGACAGATTTCTTTTGTTCGTCACTCCAAGCATCATAATTGGTTGTAGGTTTGGTGTATGACGCTTCCACTATGTTCTATAGTTCATAGTTGAGTGACTGCAAGTAGATCTTCATTCTACACTTCCAGTAGTTGTAATTCAATCCATTACATAATGGTGGACGTTGTGTAGAATGTCTTTCTTTGAATTACGATTAAGGAAACTCTGTTGCCATCCTTGCTATGATACTAAGTGTAGAATCTATAAATAAGCAACACAAGTAATAGAGGGGGCCGAATAGTGTTTATAAACTTTTAAAATAAAACTACTTGCAGAAAAGTAAAATTCACAGAATAAAATTCAAAAAAATGCAAACGCAAAGATAAGAGATTTTATCCTATTTCGGTCCTTGTGACCTACGTCCAGTCTCCAAGCAATCCGCTTGAGATTTTCCTTTTCCTGATTTGGATACACCCAAAACCAACACCTGTACACCACTTGACAAAATACCCTTTGCCAAATGTGTACAACTCCTCTTACACCAAGAAGACAACAATGAAAAACACCTAGAGGGGGGTGAATAGGTGTTAATGCTAATCTAATGCTCTTTTTAAATAAGTAAGTATGAATGATGCAAACGGTCACTCAAAACAAGAAATTGAAGCCGAATTCCCGTGAAGGGCTCTAGAACTTCTCCTCTTTGATTCCTCTAGTTATGAGTTGAGGTGCACAATTGCATTCTTGTTGAGATGAGTAAAGACCGAAAATGCAAGTAAATGAAATGAGTGCAATAATGAAGAGCAAACAAATAATATCACAAGTTAGGAATGCAAAGCAATAGAGAGCAAAAAGGAAACCAATCACAAACACAAGTAATTTGTTTCGAGGTTCGAGCCACTGCTCTACGTCCCCGCCTTCACTACTATGAAGGATTTTCACTAAATTCACAAAGGGAAATTCCACACGGAACCTTTACACCTAAGGGGATTACAAATGGTCTACACAAGACCGGAGTACCCAACTCTAACAAATCCAACCTCTACACAAGAGAGATCTCAACACAATGAAATACAAGTCACTTGGTGATCCAAAGACCACAAACTCTCTCTTACATCTTCTTATAGAGTGGAGTATGATTTTTGGCTCAAGAAGTAAAGTGAGAGAAAAATTTCAGTTGAAAAGAAGTAAAGAGAACTTGTAAACCAACTGAAAAACTTTTGTAATTGAAAGATCTTTGAAAATGATAGCAAGTAAACTTTTCTTCTCTTTTGAAAACTTGAAACTTGGATATATTTCTTGTCAAAAAACAAAAGACCAATGACCTCTATTTATAGGGAGTGAATACATACCATTCATAAATGATACTATGTCATTAGGGTAGAGTTTAGCCACTAGGAAAACAGAAATAGCTGTAGGAATCATGAAAAATGAAACAGATTCCAAGAAATAGCCGTTGGGGCGTCTAGACGGCTGTCGGTCGACCGGGCCGGTCGACCGGCAGGCCACATGGCAAAAGAGCCATTAGCTTCGGTCGACTGGTCCAGTCGACTGCCAGCTATATTAAAAAGAAACATTGAGCGGATGGTCGACCGGGCCGGTCGACCGACAAAACCTGAGAGTTGGGGTCTAGCAGTCAGTCGACGGTCGGTCGACCGCAAGGTTTGTTGGTCGACTGGCCCGGTCGACCGGCAGACGTGCACAAACGTGCACGCCCAAGGCCACAAGGCCCGATCGACCGTCCGGTCGACCGATCTGGCCTGAAATAGATTCGGTCGACCGGGCCGGTCGACCGTAATGGGCTGAAACAGTTTTATAAAGAAATTTTTAAACTTTGAATAATTTTTGAAATATTTTTAAATGTTTTGAGATTTAAGTAGCATGCTATAGGAGAAGAAATACATATTTTAAACTAGATATAAAAATTTGAAATATTTTGAAACATGTATATTAATCAAACATGCACCAAAACCAACTAACCAAAAACTTGTATTTGAAAAGTATATTTTGTGTGTGTGTGTTTTCTTGAGCACAACTATCATATCCTTACTCTTTAACATACTAATTCTTACAATGGTTCTAGGTGACTACAAGATCTTCAATTTGGGCTTTTTCATATGCATTGTTGAACAACTTGAATCTTGATCCCGTATTGAGTCAACTTGAGTCAATCACCACCTTCCTTTAGGAAAGAAAACATCTTGAATCCTTAGAACCCTGAAACAATCTTAAACATGATTAGTACAAATAACTATATATGTTTTGTAATCATCAAAACTCTAAAACCGGTTGATTGTAACCTTGGGCCAACAATCTCCCCCCTTTTGATGATAACAAAACATATGAGTTATTTAACAAAAAAATGGAAAAGGAGCTTGAAAGCTCCCCCTCAAAACATGCTATATATGAACTTTACAAAAAGAACTAAAAAGAATGGCATGAGAGAAAAAAAATATAACAAACAAATAGAAAAGGAGTTTGAAAGCTCCCCCTCAAACCATGCTATAAAAAATTGCATGAGAAATAAAAAGGTAAATGAATAATAACTCAAAAGTATTTCTCCCCTTTTTGTCATGCATCAAAAAGTGGCAACTGCAATAAACATTTTTGAAGAGTATGTAAAAAAAAATTTATGAGTCCAAAACACAAACATTTAATTCACCACAAATAAAGGAAAATCGATTATAATCTAGTGGTTTTGTAAAAATATCGGCAAGTTGAAAATCGGTAGAAACATAATCAATTTCAATATCACCTTTCTCATAATGATCTCTAAGAAAGTGATATCGAATGTCAATGTGCTTTGTCTTACTATGTTGATTTGCATTTTTAGTCATATGAATAGTACTAGTATTATCACAAAATATTTTAACATGGTCATAATGCAAATCATAGTCAAGGAGGGTATGTTTCATCCAAATGATTTGTGCACAACAAGCCCCAGCCGCAAGATACTCCACCTCGGCGGTTGAGAGGGCTACCGAATTTTGTTTCTTGGAAGACCATGAAACAAAACAATTACCGAGAAATTGACATGTTCCCTTGTACTCTTCCTATACACTCTACAACCCGCATAGTCGGCATCCGAAAAACTCGTCATCGAGAATTGTCCGGTCTTCGGATACCATAGACCCATTTCAATAGTGCCCTTAAGGTATCTAATAATGCGTTTTACCGCAATCAAATGGGACTCTTTAGGGCATGATTGAAATCGAGCATAAAGACACACACTAAACATAATGTCCGGCCTACTAGCCATTAAATATAACAAACTACCAATCATGCTACGATAGAGTTTAATGTCAACATTTATACCTTGCTCATCCTTGTCAAGCTTTGTTGTGGTAGTCATAGGAGTTTTGCTTGTCTTAGCCCCTTCAAGCCCAAATTTCTTGATAAGTTCCTTCATGTACTTGGCTTGATTGATGAAAATCCCATCCTTCCTTTGCTTGATTTGGAGACCAAGGAAGTAGTTAAGCTCGCCCATCATAGACATCTCAAATTCCTCCTTCATGCATGATTCAAAAGCTTTGCAAAGATTTTCATTAGTAGAGCCAAATATGATATCATCAACATATATTTGAACTATAAGTATATCATTTTCAACATGTTTGATAAATAAGTAGTATCTATTGTTCCTTTAGCAAAACCATTTGAAATAAGAAATGAAGAAAGTCTTTCATACTAAGCCCTAGGGGCTTGTTTTAAACCATAAAGAGATTTATCTAGTTTGAAAATAAAATTCGGATGTGTAGTATCAACAAACCTGGGGGGTTGTTCAACATACACTTCCTCTTCAATAAATCCATTTAAGAAAGTACTTTTTACATCCATTTGAAAAGTTTAAAATCTTTATATGAAATAAATGCAAGTGTCATTCGTATGGCTTCAAGCTGTGCTACGGGTGCAAACGTTTCCTCAAAATCGATACCTTCGACTTGAGTGTAAACTTGGGCCACTAATCTAGCTTTATTTCTAACAACCTTGCCGACTCATCCAACTTGTTCCTAAAAATCCATTTAGTACCAATTGTTAGTCTATCATGGGGTCTAGGAACAAGATGCCAAACTTGGTTGCGCTCAAATTGATTGAGTTCCTCTTGCATAGCATGCAACCAATATGAGTCGTCCTCGGCTTCGAGGATGTTCTTTGGTTCAAAATGAGAAATAAATGCATAGTGCGCACAAAGATCATGAAGTTTAGAACGAGTTGTCACCCCTTTTGATACTTCACCTATAATAAGATCCTTGGGATGATGTGGTGTGAATCTCCAATCCTTTGGAAGTGGTTGTGATGGTTCCACTTCAACTTCTTGTACTTCACTTTCCCCATCAACCTTTGGCTTGTCTTCTAGAGTAGGTGAGTCCTTCAAGGTAATCCTCTCCATGTCTTCACCTAAGGAATCTATTTCTACAACATTAGATTCCTCAAACTTTACATGCATAGATTCTTCAATTGTCAAAGATGATTTATTGAAGACTCTATAAGCTTTACTATTGTTAGAGTAACCAACAAAAATAGCTTCATATGATTTTGCATCAAATTTACCTAAATTATCTTTAGTATTTAAAATAAAATATTTACAACTAAAAACTTTAAAGTATGAAACATTTAGTTTTCTTGAATAGTAAATTTCAAAAGATGTTTTAGAAGTGTTTTTGCATAAGAAAACCCTATTTGATATGTAACAAGATGTGTTTACGGCCTCGTCCCATAGGTATTGAGGGAGACCATACTCATTTATCATTGTCCTAGCCATTTCTTGTAATATTCGATTTTTTCTCTCAACAACTCCATTTTGTTGTGGAGTTCTAGGACAAGATAGTTCATGCTTAATTCCATGTTCTTCGTAAAAAGTGGTAAAGGGTTGGTTATTGAATTCACCACCTCTATCGCTTCTTATTCTTAAAATAGAAGAATCTTTTTCCTTTTCAACTCTTTTCCTAAAAGATTGGAAATGTGAAAAGGCTTGATTTTATGCTCTAAAAAGAAAACCCAAGTAAAACGAAAAAGTCATCAACTAAAATGAAAGCAAAATGATTCCCTCTTAGACTTTTGGTTTTAGTAGGACCAAACAAATCCATATGAATCAACTCCAAGGGTCGTGATGTCATGATATCCTTGATGGATTTGAAAGAGGACTTGGTTTGTTTCCAAGTTGGCACACATCGTAAATGCGGTCCTTTTCAAATTTCAAGCAAGGAATACCTTTCACCATTTCCTTATTGTTTAATCTAGATAGATGGTCAAAAGAAATGTAGCCTAATCTCCTATGCCACAACCAAGAGTCATCATTGAAGGCATTCATACAAGTAGCATTACATTGCATATTAGACATATCAATCATGTATACATTGTTTTCACGAAATCCGGAAAATATACATGCATTAGTTTGTCTATCAATTACACTACAAGCTAAGTCATTAAAAATTACATTGAAACCTTTATCACAAAGTTGACTAACCAAGAGATTATGCTTGAGGCCATCAACTAAAACAACATTTTCTATTAAAGAAGATGTACCAAGTTTAACGTTACCTATACCAATGATTTTTCCTTTGGCGTCATCTCCGAAGGTGACGGAGCTACCTTCATGGTATCTTGATAGGGTTGTAAAGTTTTTGATATCCCAAGTCATGTGTCTTGAGCAAACCACTATCAAGATACCACCGCTCCCTACGTCTTTGAGCTTTGGAGGGTACCTACATCATGTAATAAATTTGTTGACTTTGGTACCTAAATTTTCTTGGGTCCTTGAATGTTAGTATTCCGAACCCAAACATAATTATGTGATGCATTTATCCTATCATAGCAAAATTTAACCAAATGACCCTTTCGGCCACAATATGAAAATGCATAAACTTTACCATACATGAATGCATGATGAGTATGTAGAGTGTGAACATGTTTAGGGTGTTTAGCATGATGTGAGTGTGAAGGTTGTGATTTATGAACATGGGTGTGAGTAACATGTGATTGTTTCTTTTGAATATGCTTCTTAGGAATCATAGCATCTAGTCTAGATTTATCAAATTCATATTTCTTTAAAACTTCTCCTAATGAGTCAATTTTCTTCTTTAGCATGGAAATCTCATCTTTATCAACTAGTGAAAATTTACCTTTGCAAGAAATTTTATAAGCATCAAAATCCTTTTGAGTGGAAGTAAGAGTTGAAAATAATTCATCTTTTTCTTTTGTGAGAGTGAAAACCTTGTGGTTAAGTGATTCATTTTCTTTTTCATTTTTAAATATTTCTTTTTGAGAAAATCATAATTTTGAGATAGTTCTTCAAAAGCTTCTCCTAGTTCATCTATAGATAATTCACAATCTTCAATAGATGTATCGGGAGTTACCTTATTTGTGCTTTCATTTGCGATGAAGCACATGTGGGTGGTGTCGATTTCCTCGTCAGATTCACTCTCCGAATTCCAAGTAGCCTTTAAAGTTTTCTTCTTGTATGGCTTCTTGGAGGTGGAGGGTTTGCCATTATTTTTCGGACACTCCGCAACTATGTGTCCCGACTTCCGGTAATTGAAACAAATAATTTTCTTCTCTTCTTTACCTTGCCATCTCCTCCTATTTTGGAATTTAGCCTTGTTGTACATTCTCCGAACGTTCTTCACAAGAAGAGAAAGATCTTCATCATCCTCTTCTTCATCATCTTCGTTGAAGTAGGTGGAAGAGCTTTTGAAAGCTATTGCTTTCTTCTTTGGAGGAGCCATCTCATCTCTTACTTTTCGTTTCATCTCATGGGTCTTGAGATTCCCAATGAGACCGATGAGCTCCATTTCCTCCTTGTCGTTGAGCTCCTTCAAAGTTGTAGCTTTGACTTCCTAAGATGGAAGGAGTGCACGGATGATCTTCCTCACTTTTTGGTCGTTGTCAATGCCGTCACCTAAAAAAGAGAGACCGTTAGTAATCTTTGTAAACTTTGTAACCATATCATCTATGGTTTCATTTCTTGCATGGAAAAGTTTTCATATTGGGAACGAAGAAGGTCAATTTTGGCCCTCTTTACTTGTGAAGTTCCCTCATGAGTGACTAGTAGGGGAGTCCAAATCTCATATGCGGATTTGCAGTGAATGACTCTAGCAATATCATTGTCATTAAGAGCTTAAAGTAAGGCATAGTGTGCCCTAGCATTAGTGTCAAACTCTTTCGTGACAATGTCGGACCAAGTATCCTCATCACCAAGGGGTGCGCTAAATGGTTTAGTCACCGCCTTTGCAACCTGGCTCCCTAGGGATTGCAAAAACATGGTCATCTTAACCTTCCATATGGGAAAGTTAAGGCCATCAAACTTGGGTGGGGTCTTAATACCTTCGGCCATTTTTACTAAAGTGTATGAGGATGAAATATGAATAGAGTGATTAGCAATATATGATCTCTCTAAGGATGTTAAGCCAAGAACCTAGAGACCAAAGCTCTGATACCAATTGAAAAACATCTAGAAGGGGGTGAATAGGTGTTAATGCTAATCTAATGCTCTTTTTAAACAAGTAAGTATGAATGATGCAAACGGTCACTCAAAACAAGAAATTGAAGCCGAATTTTCCGTGAAGGGCTCTAGAACTTCTCCTCTTTGATTCCTCTAGATTATGAGTTAAGGTGCGCAATTGTTTTCTTGTTGAGATGAGTAAAGACCGAAAATGCAAGTAAATGAAATGAGTGCAATAATGAAGAGCAAACAAATAATATCACAAGTTAGGAATGCAAAGCAATAGAGAGCAAAAAGGAAACCAATCGCAAACACAAGTAATTTGTTTCGAGGTTCGAGCCACTGCTCTACGTCCCCGCCTTCACTACTATGAAGGATTTTCACTAAATCCACAAAGGGAATTTCAACACAAAATCTTCACACCCAAGGGGATTACAAATGGTCTACACAAGACTGGAGTACCCAACTCTAACAAATCCAACCTCTACACAAGAGGGATCTCAACACAATGAAATACAAGTCACTTGGTGATCAAAAGCCCACAAACTCTCTCTTACACCTTCTTATAGAGTGGAGTATGATTTTTGGCTCAAGAAGTAAAGTGAGAGAAAAATTTCAGTTGAAAAGAAGTAAAGCGAAGTTGTAAACCAACTGAAAAATTTTTGCAAATGAAAGATCTTTGAAAATGAAAGCAAGTAAACTTTTCTTCTCTTTTGAAAACTTGAAACTTGGATATATTTCTTGTCAAAAAATAAAAGACCAATGACCTCTATTTATAGGGAGTGAATACACACCATTCATAAATGATACTAGGTCATTAGGTTAGAGTTTAGCCATTAGGAAAACAGAAATAGCTGTAGGAATCATGAAAAATGAAACAGATTCCAAGAAATAGCCGTTGGGGCTTCTGGACGGCTATCGGTCGACCGGGCCGGTCGACCGATAGGCCACATGGCAAAAGAGCCGTTGGCTTCGGTCGACCGGTCCAGTCGACCGCCGGCTATATTAAAAAGAAACATTGAGCGGACGGTCGACCGGGCCGGTCGACCGACAAAACCTGAGAGTTGGAGTCTAGCAGTCGGTCGACCGCAAGGTCTATCGGTCGACTGGCCTAGTCGACCGGCAAACGTGCACAGACGTGCACGCCCAAGGCCACAAGGCCCGGTCGACCGTCCGGTCGACCGATCTGGCCTGAAATAGATCGGTCGACCGGGCCGGTCGATCGTAATGGCCTGAAACAGTTTTATAAAGAAAATTTTGAACTTTGAATAATTTTTGAAATATTTTAAAATGGTTTGAGGTTTAAGTAGCATACTATACGAGATGAAATACATGTTTTAACTAGATATAAAAATTTGAAATATTTTAAAACATGTATATTAATCAAACATGCACCAAAACCAACTAACCAAAAAACTTGTATTTTGAAAAGTGTATTTTTGTGTGTGTGTGTTTTCTTGAGTACAACTATCATATCCTTATCTTTAACATACTAATTCTTATAATGGTTCTAGGTGACTACAAGATCTTCAATTTGGGCTTTTCCATATGCATTGTTGAACAACTTGAATCTTGATCAAGTATTGAGTCAACTTGAGTCAATCACCACCTTCCTTTAGGGAAGAAAACATCTTGAATCCTTAGAACCCTGAAATAATCTTAAACACTTAAACATGATTAGTACAAATAACTATATATGTTTTGTAATCATCAAAACTCTAAAACTGGTTGATTGTAACCTTGGGCCAACAAACAACACCTTGCACAATTTCTCTTCTACACCAAGAAGACGCTCTTGTACAAGACTTCTCTTTGAGTGATTACAATCAATCCTATAAGCCTTGAATCTGTATGTGATTGTGGACAAGGTCTCTTATAGGTGGACTTTTAAAATTCTTCACAATAGAGTAGAAATTGGTGAAGAACAGAAAGTAGAAGCAAGTTTTCAGAAAAATAGAATTTTGAACAGAGTTTTTAGGCAGAAAACTTGTGTTTGAATTGGTGAATTCATCCTAGGACAACATCTCTATTTATAGGTGAAATCTATAGTCAGTTAGGGAAGTTATCAATTCAAATTTAAAATTTAAAACGTTGGATAAGATACCAGAAATCAGTAACTATTTAACAGTCAGAAACTGCTGTTAGCCGACTAGGGTATGGTGGTTAGTCGACTAATAAAATTTTTCATGGTTAGTCGACTAATATAGGAGGAAAGTCGACTATATCAAGACTGATACGGATAACCAGTTTCTGGAAACTGTAATTAGTCGACCAGCTAAAAAATAGTAGTCGACTATAGCATGGGTTAGTCGACTAGGGTCTGGAGGTAAGTCGACTAATACATCTAAACAGACATCAAACAGAGAGCAGGAATATTTTTTGCGGAAGGCCTTAGTCGACTGTATAATGGATCAAGTTGACTAGGTGATAGGTTAGTCGACTATAGTTGGGTATAAGTTGACTATATGACTAGTGTATGTGTGATCAAGACTTTTAACAAAAATTCTAAAAATACACAAAAAATAGTCAAATTCTTCATATGAGTTTGAGCAACCAGAACTCTATATAAATGCTTGAGATAGAGCTCCAAATGCATCTGTATCACTTTGTTATCCATCATCAAAATCTTTCAATCTGTAAGCTTTAACATTCGGGTTCTTTAATAGTGACAAAATGCTCAAGTGAACTAGTACCCAAAATAGGAGCAAGATTAATGTGCTCAAAATCACTAAGCACCATAGTCCTACCAGAGATAACAATTTTATTAGGGAAAATCTGTGAGATGCATTTTGGGAGATGAAGGGGTTGGAAGATGATTCAAGGGTTTTCCTTTTCTCAGATCTGGATCTTTTAGACATCTTGATGATAAAGAACAAGAATATGGCACGAATAATGGAAATAAACAAGAATAATCAAGGAAATTTAAGAGATATAGGAAGAAAATTGATATACCTTAGAAATCCCAAAATTTTCTTGAAAAAGTGGCAGATCTGAAGCCTGAAAGTGATTTTAACAAATTTTCTAGGATAAATTTTGGAGTGGGAAGAGTTTTGGGATGGAATAGATGGGGGAAGAAGAGAATTAAAGAAAGTAAGAAGGAAAAGTCGGTGGAAAGATGAGAGAATGAAAGAATTTGGGAATTAGGGCTTTATAAGAAACCAGGTAAAACAACGAGACCCGACTTCCGGTCGCACGCCGGGTCGACCGGCGCAAACCGAGAGCAAACTCGGTTTCAATCGGTCGACCGCCCGGTCGACCGGCTTCGGGCTAAAATTTTATTTTTTTGTATTCCAAGCTAGATCGGTCGACCGCCCGGTCGACCGGGTCTATGACAGGCTAACTTGGTCGACCGGTCGGTCGACCGTAACTGCCCAAAAATAGTAAAAATTTTATTTTTGTTTTAATTTAATTTTCTTTTAAGAGGAAATTAGAAACTAATATATTTTTACACATAAACAAGGAAACAATGTTAAAATTTTAATAGGCATGAAAAAGACATAAAATTAAATTTTATTTTATTTTATTATTATTAACAACATATTTCTTAATAATCAAGCAATAAATTTGAGATATTGAAGCCGAATACCCCTTTAAGGGTTCTGAACTTCTCCTCGACATTCCTCTAGATAAGAGTTGAGGCGCGCAATTGCTATCTCCATTTATTTGCTTAATTATGGTTAAATAAATTTTCATATTTGACAATATACTTATAAAAACATTTATTAACCAAAAAAATATCCGACATATGGACAATCAAAACATGGCTAGTATGGAATAAAAGCAAGCTAAATAGACAATCTCAACTATAGGTAAGATACAAAAATATGCAAGTCTACATAATTAAAGTATTTTACCACAAAAAGAAACTAGTTAATCACATGCTTGTACATATCTAGCTAGATAAAAATCTTAAGTGGAGAAGTTATTAAACCAAGGGCAATCTCCAAAATAGGTGCCTCATTGATAGCGATGCAAGTGACGATTGGTTCGTTGAGCCTTGATGCATCCACCACCTAGGCCCCATCTCCCCTAAGTTTTGGAGGAGGAAGACGCACCTATATCAATCAAATTTGGCGTGTCCTTTGGTACCCAAATCTTTTTGGGTCCTATGGGGTTAGTATTTTCTCGAACCCAAACATTCTTATTAATCATATTTAATTTTGCATAACAAAATTTTGCTAGATGGCCTTTGCGGCCACAATGAGCACAAGTATATACCTTTTCATACATAAATGTATGCTTATGTTGATGTGTGTGCACATGCTTTTAATGAAGTATGTTTGATGCATGAGAAGTGTGTTGCCTTTAAGTTTTTCCCTTTGGAAACATAGATGCAAATTTATTTATGTCAAAAGAACACTTTTTCAAAGTAGTATTCAGAACCTCAATGCGTTTTTGAATATCCAAAATTTCATTTTTATTATAAGTGATACTTGGGTATTTACCCTATAAGTAGTTTTATATTTTTCAAAATCCATTTTCATTTTCTCAAAAGATTTTGACAAATCATTTTTCTCATTTAAAACAATCTCAAATTTGTTCTTTAATGAATCATTTTCTTTTTTCAATTTTTTGTTTTGTGAAAGAGAAATTTCATATCTATTTTGTAGTTCTTCAAAAAATTGTGCTAATTCATCCATTGTCAAATCATCTTCTAAAGAGTTTTCTAGGTTTACCTTAGAAGCTTCATCACCATGTGCATGAAGCACATGTGCGCGGTATCAATTTCTTCTTCGGATTTCGTCTCCGAGTCATCCCATATTGCCACCATGGCCTTCTTTTTCTTTTGGATGTTCTTGGAGGTCGTGGCTTGTAGTGAGGGGCAATCCACTATTAGATGTCCCGTCCTTTTGCAATGAAAGCAAGGACCCATTTGCTTCTTCTTTTCAAGTCTTTCTTGACGTCTTCCTCTTCAAAAGTTGCTTTGTCTTCCCTTTTTATAGAACATCTTGCCCACTTTTTGGCAAAGTCCTCATCTTCATCTTCCGACGATTCATCTTCATTATAGGAGGAAGGATTCGCATTGAATGCTATTGCTTTCTTCTTTAGAGTCTCCCTTTCTTCTCTCACCTTCATCTCCATCTCATGGGTTTTGAGATTACCAATGAAGCCAGAGAAGTCCATCTCCTCCTTATCGTTGAGCTCCTTGAGGGTGGTTGCCTTGACTTCCCAAGATTTGGGAAGGCTCTAATGACCTTTCGGATCTTTTGGTCATTATCAATCTTGTCACCTAAAGAAGATAAACCGTTAGTGATCTTGGTGAACCGAGTGAGCATTTCATCTATTCTTTCATTTTCAAGCATATAAAAATTCTTGTATCGAGAACGGAGCAAGTCAACTTTGGATCTCTTGACTTGCGACGTCCCCTCACGAGTAATGATAAGATCATTCCAAACTTCATAAGCGGATTTGCAATTAATTACACGAGAAGGTCATCTTCATTTAATGCTTGTGTAAGTGCATATTGGGCTTTAGCATTGACCTCATAGTCCTTAGCGGTTGCTTCGGATCATGTATCCTCATCACCGTGAGGTTCAACAAATTCTTTGGTAATGGCTTTGGCAACTCTAACTCCTAGGGACTTTAGGAATAGGTTCATTTTGTCCTTCCAAATGGGGCAGTTCAAGCTATCAAACTTGGGTGGGGACTTGATGCTAGAGAAGTCGAGTGATGCCATGAAAACAAGTTAGTGTACAAACAAATAATAGATGCAACAAATAAATATAGCCAAATAAAGAGGATCTCCCTGAGGTGGTTAAACCAAATGCTAGGGTTAGGCTTTGATACCAATTGACCTAGAGGGGGGTGAATAGGTGATGGCTATACTTAATGGTAAATAATGCGAAATTAAAAACAAACTAGCAATAAGCAATAACAATTAGATAGATCTTGCAAAAAGTGTAAGCAATATAAGTGCAAGTAAAGAGAGAGAGAGAGAGAGTAGAGTTTAGAGAGATAGTAGGTAATCGCAAACACAAGGATATGTTTCAAGGTTCGAACCACTGCTCTACGTCCCCGCCTTCAACACTATGAAAGATTTCCACTATGATTGATCTCACTGGATCGTCAATCGTTTACAAGTTCTCACTAGAACTTTTCGGACAAACTTGTTCTCTCTCACGGTGTCACAACACTAACTTAAAGCTCACTAGCTCGCTCGAGGCCACAACTTCTACAACTTCTCAATCGAAGAAAACCAGTGATCAACACTTGACCATAAAGATAGCTCATAAGTACAACCCTATAACCAAGATGAGGAAGTGAAACACTTGGGATTGTGTAGTGCAAATAGCAAGTAGAGAAGTAGAGGAAGGCTCAAGCTAAAACACCAAAACTTTGGAAATAGTTGGCTCAAGAGAAAATCTTTTGCAAAGAGGCTAAACTATGAAAAACTTTGATGTAAGGCTTAGAAATCTTGTTATGAAGTTGTTTCATAGTCCCACTATTTATAGGGGTAGGAAACAAGGGTAGAAAACACCATATAGTCATTAGGACAAGACCCAACAAAAGACAAAACTGAAACTAGCCATTAGGAGCCAACTCAGCAGAAAAATCTGTTGTCGGTCGACCGCCAACGGTCGGATTTCTGACTATTGGGAAAGGCAGTCAACCGGACGGTCGACCGTGGTTCCCAAATAGAGAGTGAAACTCTCTGTAGGTCGACCGGGCCGGTCGACCGGACCAAATAGAGAGCACTGCTCTTGTAGACGGTCGACCAGCCCGGTTGACCAAAGTGCAGAGCAGTTTTGCTCTGCCAGCGGTCGACCGCCCAGTCGACCGGCTGAGGGCCAAAACCTGTTTTTGGTAATCTTTTTGAAGTCAATATTTTCCAACAAATTTTCTTTGACAAGTAAATACAAAATAGAATTCTAGAGATTTGAAGAGCTAGAGTGTGATCAGGGATCAACACCAAATAGATTAGAACTATATTTTGATAAAAATTCTTTTCTAAAACAAAAATCAATTTTTCCAAAACTTGTTTTTCCGAAACCTGATTTTCCAAAACTTTGTTTTCTAAAACTCGATAAGAAAAACGGTAAGAAACATGGTAATAAATTTTTGTTTGATAACATAAAGGAATATGAAATGAGTGTGTGTGTGTGTCAATCCCAAAAGCTATCAACCTCTATCATCTTGATTTTAACAAATGACTATAAATCCTATCTAAAATAGAAAGGTAAAAATACAAATCTTAAAATAGTCTTCTGAGTATTGCTTGATCCTTTGAGCTCTTCTAGTGTGCTAGGCTCAGGATCTAAATCTTCTTGGCTTTCAAATGTGTGAGTCTTGTGATGGAGCCGAAATGCAACATATGATTTTGCCACAAAATTAAACAATTTTGTTAATACCTAACTACATATGGTTTGTTGTCATCAAAACTAGGTCTAATGGCCTTTGGGCCAACAGAATTGACATTCAGCAAATTTACAAAAAGGAGGAGATTATATGGAGCTAGCGAACTAGAGTGAAATGGGTTAAATAGGGGGATCTCAATACCACCTTCTTTCACAAGATTGCTAAAATAAGAAATAGAAAAAACACCATCTTCCGATTAGAAGCGCAAGGGGAAATCATTAAGGATGGAGAAGGCATTAAGGGGACTATCCATGAACACTTCAAGGACTTTTGGGTCTAAAGTGGATCAAAGATGGCCAGGCACATATTGCCTCAACCAAATCAACAAGTAGAGGGGTTGGATAGGCTAAGGGATGTTTCCAAACCCTTCTCAGAGAAATAAATCAAAGCGACAGCCTGGGTTTGGGGGCGGATAAATCCCCATCACCGGATGACTTTCCTATATTCTTCTATCGACACTTTTGGGGCATTATTAAACCGGAAGTCCTCAACCTCTTCAGCGGGATACATGAGGGATCTTTGCTACTAGAAAGAACATATGTTGCTCCTATCTAAGAAGGAAGGGGCAAAGAGAGTGGAGGATTTCAAGACAATTAGAATGTTGAATGCGTCAGTTAAAATTATCTTAAAGGTCTTAGTAAACAGACTAAGATATGTCCTGTGAGACATTGTTGATGAACACTAATAGAGCTTTCTCATAGGCAGAAGTGCCCTCGACTCTATAGCTACAACTTAGGAAATTTCTTGTTCACCAAGAGAAATAAAATTCTGAGGTTTATGTTGAAATTGGACTTTGAAAAGTCCCACGACACGGTAGAGTGGGATACATTTTTGAAGCTTTGCACTCTTGGGGTTCAGCAAAAGGTGGATCTATTGGATCAGGCTTTGATTGTTGTCTGCAAAGGTCTCAGTAATGATTAACATTACATTAGGGAGGGAGATTCTTTGTAAACAAGTTTCAAACAGGGCGATCTTCTCTCCCCCAGATTTTTGTCATTATGGAAAACAAGCTTAATCATATGATCACTATATGTCACGAGGAGGGGATCATTAAGGGTCTGGGCTACCATGATGAATCTATCGCGGTCATCTATCTGCACTATGTAGTCAACACATTAATCTTTGGAAGGGAATGTTTGCCAGAGGCGATGATTTTTAGTGGATTTTCTCTGTTTCGAGAAGTCAGGACCTGAGATCAATTTCCACAAAAGCACCCTAATTTTCTTGGGGGCACTATTGACCAATAGTTACCTGATTTCTTTTGTTTTTGACTGCCTTATTCAGAGTCTGCCAATCACATACCTTATTTTACCGCTTGTAGTAGGTAGGCTCAAGATGAACTAGTGGATTCCACTTAATGAGAAGGTGTAGAGAAGGCCGGTAGGTCGGAGAAGGAAGCTGCTCTCGCTGAGAAAGAATCACGATGATATGCAGTGCTCTCAGCCATCCTGACGTATTTTCTTTCTCCCGCTTCCAAGATGAGTGGAAAAGGAGATCGACTCTATTAGAAGAATGGAAAGGAGTACACGGGGAGGGAAGGGTTTTTGCCTTGTGAATTAAAAGCGGGTTTGTAAGCGCAAGGAGTTTGTCGGCTTAGGGTTATAAGCCTCTGGGACTTCAACATAGTTTTGCTTCTCAAATGGTGGTGGAAGCTACTTAACGACTCCGATCGTAAGTGGGCATTGCTCATCTCACGCAAGTACCGACCAAAAACGGGTTGGTGGTCGATAGGTGCCTTAATGGACATCCTCATCGCCATTTTATATGGGGGCAAGGATCGTCAAGGATACCTTCTTCCGTGCAATTGCAATGAACGTAAGGAATGGGAGGGTTATGAGGTTTTGAGAGGATTAATGGTGTTTAAATGTTCCAATGGGGACATTATTTCCTAAAATCTTCTCCTTGGCCCAAGATCCCTCGGGCCCAATTTGCTCGCGCTGGTCGCCTGATGGATGGGATATTAAAGTACCTTACTTGTTTTATGAGAAGTACTTACACCAGACAGGGGATTTACTAGAATTTCTTCCAGCAAATTTTAATGTTGTCGGCGGGTCCAGAGATCGCCTATGTTGGACTGGGATCCTAAAAGAGTTTTCACTGATAAGAATGCTTATTTCAGGATCAATGATGGGGGGTTGTGTGTTGGCCTAAGGTTACAATCACCAGTTTCTTTTTTGGATGATAACAAAGCATATGTAGTTATTTAGCACTAATCAAGTTCGAAGTGTGTTTCAGGGTTCAAATGAATTCAAGAGGTTTTCTTCCTCTAAAGGAAGGAGTGAAGGCTAAAGGGTATTCAAGTATGGGACTGGAGCTTAAAGCATTCGACGTTGCTAATGGAGAAGCCTGCTTGAAGTCACTTGTAGTCACTAAAAAAAATCTCGTAAGAAAATAGTATGTTAAAGGGTAGAATATAAATTTGATGCTCAAGAAGTCACACACAAAAAAATACACATTTTCTAAAATAAAAAGTTTTGCCCGTATTGGTGTTTTGCATGTTAGGTACCTGATACATGTTTCAAATTTTTTCAGAATTTCATATCTGTTTAGAACATGTATTTCAGTGCCCGTACATAGCCATTTTTTTAACCAATACGAAATATTTTTTAAAATAGTTTACATTTCAAAATACTCAGAAAACTCTATTTTGGCCTAGGTTAGTCGACCGACTGGTCGACTGTAGCCTAGTACAGGCAAGAATGGTCAACCGAGCAATCGATCGCCCTTCTGGCTAATGGTTGTGCACGCTAGGTGGTCGACCAACCGGTCAACCGCTAACCCCAACAGCCGACCGTAAGGTCGACCGACTGGCTCACCCTACTCTCTATTAGGGTTCGGTCGATTGAGCAGTCGACCGACCACTTTATGAATTTTTTTTAATTGAGTCCAGTCGACCGAGTCGACTGTACATAATGGCTAGTTCTGTGATGAACGGCCGATTGACCTTATCCTGTCATTAGCCTATAACGGTTATTTATCAAAAATCTGTTTTTTTCCTAAAATTTTAAATGTGCATTTTTGACTTCTATGGGTTAAATTATTCCCTTTATGATCTGATGTACTATACTAAAGCGTTTTCCTATTGCTTATATAAAGGGTCAATAGGATTAGATTAAAGTACAATAAAAATTCATTTGAAAATCAAGTTTGCTTCAAAATAGAAAAGTTCTTTAAAATTTTTCTAGCTTTCAAGTTCTTTCAATTCCAAAAGCTTTTCAATTGGTTTTTCAACTCTTAAATTCTCTCTCTACTGAATTTTACTCTCACAAACTCCTTAAGCTTCTATTTTTATCTATTCTATAGAAAGTTGTAAAGAAGAGAGTGTTTGTGATCTCGTGATCACTAAGAGCCTCGTGAAATTTAATTGGCTTTGTGCTACCTCTTGTGTAGAGGATTGAGTTGTGGAGTTGTGTACTCCGAATCATTGTAATTTCTTATTGGAAGTCTTTTTATGAAAGATCCTATAGTGGATAGTGAAATCCTTCACAGTGGTGAAGGCAGGGATGCAGAGCAGGGGCTTAAACATCGTAATAAATTCTTCATATTTTCGATTGTTTATCTCTATCTTTGTCTCTTCTATTTCATTTGCTTGCATTTATTTATTCATATTTGTCGGTCTTTACTCATCTCAACAAGAAAGCAATTGAGCACCTCAACTCTTAATCTAGAGGAATCGCGAGGAGAAGTTCAGAGCCCTTCACGCGGAATTCAGCTTCAATTCTTGTGTTGAGTGACCGGTTTGCATCATTGATCATAATTAATTGTTATTTCGCATTTGATTAATATTAGACCTATTCACCCCCCCTCTAGGTGTATTTCAATTGGTATCAGAGCCTTGGTTTCTAGAGTTTGGATTAATCACCTTAAAGAAATCCTATTTTCTAATCATTTCATTCACATTTTCATTTTCTATCCACAATAGTAAAAATGGCTGAAAGAATTAAGACCCCTCCTTGGTTTGATGGCCTTAACTTTTCTATATGGAAGGTTAAGATGGCCGTGTTCTTGCAATCCCTAGGAAGCCGGGTTACAAAGGCGGTAACCAAACCTTTTAATGTACCCGTTGGTGATGAGGACATATGGTCCAATATTGCTACCAAAAGTTTGATGCTAATTCAAAAGCACACTGTGCATTGGTTCAAGACTTGAATGATGATGATATAGCTAGGGTCATTCATTGCAAATCTGCCTATGAAATTTGATCATACTTAGTAGTCACACACAAGGGGACATCACAAGTCAAGAGAGCTAAGATTGATATCTTGCGTTTCCAATATGAGAATTTCACCATGCCTGAAAATGATTCTATTGATGGCATGGTTACTGTCACGCCCCGCTTCCTAAAATATGCGAAAACAGAGTCGCTACGAAGGTTGGCGATGTTTGTACGCGAGAAAAATACCCATATACATACGCTAAGCCTAAAGTAACCTGAACATGCTATAAAATCACTTAGTAAATCAATATCATTGCAATGTCACATATAAACATCCACTCATAATGACATATGAAAAGAAAATGGAATAAGCATGAGTCCAATGCATAGAATCATGAAAGCGATGGAATAAATAAGAGACAGAAATATGGAGAAGAGATGATCAAGTAAGAGAGAACTCTGGCTCCTCAAAATGCCTGTGATCCTCTTCAGAAACTTGAGCAGCAACAAATAGCCACAAATTTGGATATCCAAATCTAGGGAGTTAGAACTCCTAGTGAATGTATAAGAATAAACTGGAAAGTGCATGTGCATATAACATGTGAGCAGATAAAGAAAATATATATACGAGAATAAGAAATAGCATGAATAAAATAAATAGTAATGTGGAAGCACACAGTAGAGTATGTGTCCAGTCAGATATTCAATCAAGTATCTATCACAATTTATATATCAGGCGAGTAGAGTCAGTCAGTACTAGAGTCAGATGTCCAGTCAGGTCAGGTGTAACATCGGGTGTGCAATATACATACATGTATCAGGTAAAAACAATCAATTATAGTACATTATAAACAGTTTATTATTATTATGTCAGCGAATACCAATTGCCACCTGTAATAGACGTATCTCATACTACGCCTATTACACATGTCAATCAAGATCTTAAGTTATTGAAACTGTTCGGTTGGAGATATTGTCCATGCTTTATGTGGGTCCTGTACATACCCGGGACAACGGCCTAGACTTCTGGCGTTGAACCAGGCCCTACCGCTAGGAAGTCAGGAACATGTATAACAGAAACAAGAATAGGACGGGGTGCCAGTTGTTGGCCCAAAGGCCTTCCACCCTAGTTTTGAAAATGATTAACTCATGTAGTTATGTTTACTAATATTCTTGTGATTTTAAGTTTCAGATCATTAGCAAGATATTAGTCGGTGATTAGCTTCAACAAAGGAGTTTAGAAGCTTTTCATAGTGATTCCAGGGCCAAAGCTTCAAGATCACACTTTGCCTAGCCCATGGATGGAGTTTTGGAGCAAGTCAACTTGAAGATGAAGATTATCAAGAAGACTTAGGTATCCTAATTTAGTTAGTGTGCTTTAGATCCATTTGTAAAGCTTAGTATAGTTGATATGCTCAAGTGCACAAAACACACACAAGATTTATGTTTGGATTTGGTTTTCATGAATAGTAGATCAAAACAAGTTTACTTTATTTCTATGTATATTAGATATGTTCTAGATATACATACATGCTTTACACTTGCTAAACAAACTTATTTTGACTATCCTATTCATGTTTTGAAAAAATCAAGTTTGATAAAAATACAAGTGTTGGTTTTGATAAAATTTGCAAGACTCAAAAATGAATTGATATCATTGATATATGTCTTAAAATTTTTATCACTTGTTTGTGTTTTGATATAAAATGTTAAAACAAGTTTTGTGGATTTTTAGAAGACTTAAAAGATTTTTTCAAAATATTTTTAAACTATTTTTCTAACCCAGATTTTTGTTCCAGGCTTCAATCAGTCGACTAAGTCAACTGACCTAGTCGACTTGGGTGAAGTCGGTCGACCGGGCCGGTCGACCGACGTGCACAAATCTGTGCACGTTTGGAGACACTGGGACGGTCGACCGTTCGGGTCGACCGGTCTGAGAGCAGTGCTCTCTGTTTGTTTGGGTCGACCGGGCCGGTCGACCGTGGTTGCCCAACGGTCACATTTTAGACCGTTGGCGGTCGACCGGGCCGGTCGACCGTCAGCCTGTCAGGCTGCCACATCAGCCTAACGGCTAGTTTCTGGTTTGGCCTATATAAACCCCATCTCTTTGGGTTTTTGGCCAAGATTTTCAAGAGCAAAAATTTTCAGTTTTCTGAAGTGTTTTAAAAGATTTCAAAAGTGTTTTTGGGCCAAAAAGAATTCATCTTATTTGTTTTAGGTTTTTGGAAAAATCAAAGAAAAGAGTATTTTGGGAGATTTGTCTTGGTTTTCATTCTATATCTTTTGCAAGAATTTTTTCAAGTGTTTTTCTTTGATTTCTTGATTTCCAAACACCTAGTTTTCCACACTTGAGCTATCTTCTATCCTAATCTATTAGAATCATTTGTTTTGTGAAAAAAGAGGAAAAGAGAAAAAGAAAGAGAGTTTGAGTTTGTGGTCTTTGGAACCACTTGTTGTACACCCTTATTCTTTGTGTATCCCTCTTAGGTAGAGGTGATTGGGTGATTGGTTTGCTCCCTCTAGTGAGAGGTGGAGTTGGTTTGTAACCCTCTTCGGTAGAGGTGATTGTGATTGTATTGGCTATGGGCCTACCCCTCGGTTGTGAGGTGGTTGTTTGAGAGAGGAGTTTGGTACTCCTAGAGTTGTAACAAATCCTCTTCGGTAGAGGTTCCCTCGGTGGGATATAGTGGATTGGAAATCCTACACGGTGGTGTAGGCGGGGATGTAGAGCAAGGTGCTCGAACCTCGAAACATATCTTTGCCTTTGCGTTTGATCCACTTGTCTCTCTAACTCTCTCTCTTTACATTTGTGCAAAGCATCATTCATTCATATTGTCATATCATTCATTGCTTGTGTTGCCTTGCATTATTTCATATTGCTATTCATCCTTATATGCTTGGCTTGATTGTGTGTGTGCCTCACTTGTACTTAATCAACAAGAGCTTCACATAGCACCTCAACCCATTCAAGGGGAATCAAGAGGAGTTAGTCCAGAGCCCTTTACGGGGAATTCAGCTACACTTGTTGATTGTACTAAGTGTGTTTGCAAAATTTGCATTAGCTTTCGCATTTAGCGCATTTAGTTCTTAGATTAGCACTTACACCTATTCACCCCCCTCTAGGTGTTTTTTCAATTGGTATCAGAGCTAGTGCTCCTGATACTTAGGCTTAACATCCTAGGAGTGAGATCCTTGCTTGCTAATCTATTGTTTGCATTTGCTTGTTTGCACACATATAGTTTGGACCCATGGACTTCATGACCCCACCTAGCTTTGACTCTTCCAACATTGTTGTTTAGAAGTATAGGATGTCCATGTACCTAAAGACCCTAGGTTTGCATGTCTTTCTTGCGGCCACCAAGAAATGCTATCTTAGAGATCGCAATCATATAGGGCCAATGCACAAGCCCTAGAGGCCATTAGAAGCACATTGCCTAAAGATTATCTTATGCGTGTTTCTAACATTGATTCTGCCTTTGCAGTGTGGAACAAGTTGACAACCACCACCACCTCCGAGCTTCAAGTACAAATTCAAGAAGAGGAGACTAGTGGAGAATCCGATTCACAATGCTTCATGGTCCAAGGGAATGACTCCCTTGAGGTACAATCGGAAACTCAACTAGATAATGATGATGCTAGTTCTTCATGTGATGATTATGATGCCCATGCTTTAATGAAGAACTTTCAATTGTTTGTGAAAAATTAATAGAAAAATATAATTTGTTGAAAAAGAAGAGTTTAGGAATTGAAAAAGAAAATAAGAGTTTGCATGCTAGACTTAATAATGTTTTGCAAGAGAAGGTTGAGGTCTATAATGAAAGGGATTCATTGAGATCTCAATTAGAACTTGCACTTAAAGAAAATGAATTTTTAAAATCTAAAAATGATTGCCATGTTCTTTTAAAGAAAAATAAAAATTTGTCTTCAAAAGTTGATTTTGTTTTAAAAGAGAATGTTACTTTGAAAAATAAAATTACTTCTATTTCAAATGAGTTGAATGTTTGTTTAGATAAAAATATTGTTTTGCAAAATAAGATTGATGCACATGTTTGCCATGCTAGGGTAGTATCACACACTTCACCTATTGCATATCACACTTCTTCTTCTAAGATTAATGATGATATTTGTTTGCTTAAGAAGAAGGTTGATTGTTTGGGCTCCACTATGAGCCAATGTGCAATGAACCACTCACGTTTGGAAACCTTGGTTCGAAAGAAACAAGTTCCATCCTTTATGCATGCACACCCTCCACGGCATACACATGCTCCTCACGGACACCCTAACACGATGTATGCTCATGTGTACACTTGTACACATTGTGGGCGTAAGGGCCACCTTGCTAAATTTTGCTATGATAGATTACATACTCCTAATTTAGTAAAGAATTTTGTTTGGGTTAGAAATGAGACTAACCCCCATGGACCCAATAAGATATGGGTACCAAAGACCACCCCTCCTATTATTTTTGATGTAGGTGTGGGCTCTCACATGACGTGAGAGTGATGGTACCTTGGAGTGGATGCGTTCCGAGCTTCATGGAAATCAATTGGATGCATCACTTTCAAGGGAAGGTTTGGTGGAGATGACCACCACGTTTTGGAGACAAGGAAAGTTGCTTCTTCGGTTTTGGTAACAATCCTTTACTCCCATTTATTGTTTACATGCTTTCCATTTCATTGTTTATAGCATGTTTTTGATGTCTATGGATTAGTATGTAAATACCATGTTTATCAGATCCTTGACATACATGTATAGTATTTGAGACACACATGCTTATATGAACCCATTCTTAGTGTTCTCACTTTTGTTTAAGCTATAATGTACATCATGAATCTAATACATGTGAATTTTCATAGTAATCATGTTTTAGTTTTATCATGATGATTTTTATTTGTTTCGATGCTTCATGTTGAAGATTACTTGTTTAGATGTTAGTTTTCACTAAAACTAGAAGATTTATACTTGTGCATATAGTGGGCCACAAATAAATCTATATATATTTGAGCTTGATTGCTTATTTGAACCCATTAGATGTGCTAGTATAGTCTAGTTTTGATGATTCATACATTTTAAACTTGTATTCTCATTTTGGATTTGTTTTATGATTTTTCACTTCATGTATATGTTTGTATTGCCAAACTTTAAGATATATATGTATACCCCTTTGAGTCATTTGCCTTTCATGCAAATCTATATATATGGACTCAATTGTGTTTAGGGATATGTATGTATACTTATTGTGTTGACAATTCATACATATACCTTGAAATGAAATTTGCTTTGGTGAAAATTTAGTTTTTCGTGTTTTTGTGTTTAATTGTTTAACTTCATGTATATGTCTATCTTGTCCAAACTATTAGATATACATGTTTATCTTTTTGAGCCACGTGCCTTAATGCATATACTTTGTGGACTCGTTGTGTTTTAGATATATATGTATATTTTAATTTGTACTTGACATACATATGCCATGAAGATTAAATAAGTTTTGATGATTTTCGTGTTTTTAATGTTTAAGGAATAATTGAGCTTAATTGAATATTTTCATAATTATGATATTCACACTTTATTTGTACACTCACATTTATTGCTTGCTCATGTTTTGTATTCATGAGTCATATTTATACCTAATTGAATTAGAGTGTTGATTTTCATGTGGATTTCTTATTTTATGAAAAACTATTTTGTTTTATTCCTTACTTGAAGGATTTCATACTAGTTAACAAAACTTTCCATTTAACTAGTTACGATATTCTTCATTTTGGTAGAGTTTTTCAAACCAAGCTTATTTTCAAATCTATTTTTGAAAACCCCTACCCTTTACGGGAGGTTGGATGGGAGTCCATGCCTTGTATGTCTATATTGAAAATCTTTTTAAACTTGTGCATGAGATGGGAGGTAGTTATATGAGTTATACCATGCTTTTATTGTTATGTCAATTGGTATCATTGAACTCTTTCAATTGGTATCAATTTGATTCTTTTGTATACTCATATGTGTTTGTATATGTATATTTTCAATTGGTATCATCTATTAGTGATTGGTACTCATTCTATTTCATACACATATACTTGTTTTATTTGTGCTTAAGATATAAATTTTTCACACAAATTTTGTTTATGCTAGAGCTTGAGTTTCAACTATTACTTCAATTGATTCATTTTTCAATTGGTATCTTTATTCAAGCTTATTTTTTTAAAAAAAAACTATGCATAGGCTTGTTAAAATAAGAGAGTATTCATAGTTTGTGTTGGTATTTCATAAAGGGGGAGAAATTCAATTTTCATATTTTAATTGGTATTTGTATTTCCACTCCCTTACTTTATGATAGAAAATAGTCATTTCAATTGTTTATTTGGCTTAAAAATACTATCTTTTGATATCAAGATGTTTTGTGTTTTGAATTGATATCTAAAAAAAAAGGTTGTTTAAAGTAAAATACAAAAGTTTTGATTTATATTGATTATATGCAAGGAGTGCTTAACATCTCTTCTACATATAGATTCATGTTGAGTGTATTGTGTATTGAAGAGCTTAACATCTCTTCTTTATGTGGTACACGTGTGTAGGGGGAGCTTCACATCTCCTCTTATGCATTACATAATGTGTGTTATGTGAATTAGGGCTTAACATCCCTCTTTCATGTAATGCATATGTGTAGGGAAGCTAACTTAGCGTCTTCCTCTTCATGAATGTATATAGCATATAACATTTATTGGTCTTTGTTTATTTCAATTGATATCAAGATGCTTCATTGACATATTTTTTCTATTGATATCATGTTGTTTTTAGTCACCCCTTATTGACTTTGTTTCTTGTTTTAGACAAAAAGGGTGAGAACATTGTTTTATTGTTTTGATTGACAAAAAGGGGAGAAAGATTTTTTTCCCCTCATTTATTGTTTTGATTGTTTACCCCTTTGTTGATGATTGACAAAAAGGGGGAGAATAATTTGTGGTTTATATATATGCATACTTATGTTTATGTTTTTGCATATATTAAGTTTTATTGATATCTAGAGCATCTAGTGTTTTTGTTAATGTTTTATTAATTTAATTGGTAACTAGAGCTTTTAGAACATGTTTATGTGTTTTATGCATGTTGATGCATACATGTTTATGTACATTCATTGCATATCTTTTGTTTATTTGTTTATGCATGAGTTAAGGGGGAGCTTCTTTGAAGCTTAACTTTAATCCATGCATATATAACTCCATGAGTTTTGTCATCATCAAAAGGGGGAGATTGTTGGCCCAAAGGCCTTCCACCCTAGTTTTGATGATGATTAACTCATGTAGTTATGTTTACTAATATTCTTATGATTTTAAGTTTCAAATCATTAGCAAGATATTAGTTGGTGATTAGCTCCAACAAAGGAGTTTAGAAGCTTTTCATAGTGATTCCAGGGCCAAAACTTCAAGATCACACTTTGCCTAGCCCATGGATAGAGTTTTGGAGCAAGTCAACTTGAAGATGAAGATCATCAAGAAGACTTAGGTATCCTAATTTAGTTAGTGTGTTTTAGATCCATTTGTAAAGCTTAGTATAGTTGATATGCTCAAGTGCACAAAACACACACAAGATTTATGTTTTGGATTTGGTTTTCATGAATAGTAGATCAAAACAAGTTTACTTTATTTCTATGTATATTAAATATGTTCTAGATATACATACATGCTTTAAACTTGCTAAACAAACTTATTTTGACTATCCTATTCATGTTTTGGAAAAATCAAGTTTGATAAAAATACAAGTGTTGGTTTTGATAAAATTTGCAAGACTCAAAAATGAATTGATATGATTGATATATGTCTTGAAATTTTTATCACTTGTTTGTGTTTTGATATAAAATGTTAAAACAAGTTTTGTGGATTTTAGAAGACTTAAAAGATTTTTTCAAAATATTTTTAAACTGTTTTTCTGACCCAGATTTTTGTTCCAGGCTTCAATCAGTCGACTAAGTCAACTGACCTAGTCGACTTGGGTGAAGTCGGTCGACCGGGCCGGTCGACCGACGTGCACAAATCTGTGCACGTTTGGAGACACTGGGACGGTCGACCGTTCGGGTCGACCGGTCTAAGAGCAGTGCTCTCTGTTTGTTTGGGTCGACCGGGCCGGTCGACCGTGGTCGCCCAACGGTCACATTTTAGACCGTTGGCGGTCGACCGGGCCGGTCGACCGTCAGCCTGTCAGGCTTCCACATCAGCCTAACGGCTAGTTTCTGGTTTGGCCTATATAAACCCCATCTCTTTGGATTTTTGGCCAAGATTTTCAAGAGCAAAAATTCTCAGTTTTCTGAAGTGTTTTAAAAGATTTCAAAAGTGTTTTTAGGCCAAAAAGAATTCATCTTATTTGTTTTAGATTTTTGGAAAAATCAAAGAAAAGAGTATTTGGGAGATTTGTCTTGGTTTTCATTCTATATCTTTTGCAAGAATTTTCCCAAGTGTTTTTCTTTGATTTCTTGATTTCCAAACACCTAGTTTTCCACACTTGAGCTATCTTCTATCCTAATCTATTAGGATCATTTGTTTTGTGAAAAAAGAGAAAAAGAGAAAAAGAAAGAGAGTTTGAGTTTGTGGTCTTTGGAACCACTTGTTGTACACCCTTATTCTTTGTGTATCCCTCTTAGGTAGAGGTGATCGGGTGATTGGTTTGCTCCCTCTAGTGAGAGGTGGAGTTGGTTTGTAACCCTCTTCGGTAGAGGTGATTGTGATTGTATTGGCTACGGGCCTACCCCTCGGTTGTGAGGTGGTTGTTTGAGAGAGGAGTTTGGTACTCCTAGAGTTGTAACAAATCCTCTTCGGTAGAGGTTCCCTCGGTGGGAGATAGTGGATTGGAAATCCTACACGGTGGTGTAGGCGGGGATGTAGAGCAAGGTGCTCGAACCTCGAAACATATCTTTGCCTTTGCGTTTGATCCACTTGTCTCTCTAACTCTCTCTCTTTACATTTGTGCAAAGCATCATTCATTCATATTGTCATATCATTCATTGCTTGTGTTGCCTTGCATTATTTCATATTGCTATTCATCCTTATATGCTTGGCTTGATTGTGTGTGTGCCTCACTTGTACTTAATCAACAAGAGCTTCACATAGCACCTCAACCCATTCAAGGGGAATCAAGAGGAGTTAGTCCAGAGCCCTTCACGGGGAATTTGGCTACACTTGTTGATTGTACTAAGTGTGTTTGCAAAATTTGCATTAGCTTCCGCATTTAGCACATTTAGTTCTTAGATTAGCACTTAAACCTATTCACCCCCCCTCTAGGTGTTTTTTCACCAGTCACCCATGGGAACCCTGCAGTGGAACCCTCTTTTGACTGTGCAACCTATATCCTAGGTCTACCTAACATACAGACGCTATCTACTCCATCAATTTTTCCAATCCCAGTGTAAGTTGTTTAATATCAGGTTATTAGTTTATCAAGATTATTTAATGTGCATGTTACTTAGATCACTGAGATAACTCGATGGGTAACGACGTCAACATTTGAATCAGGATACCGGTATAACAGGATATATAATGTCAGTGAACATGATACCAGTGTAACATGACATGTAACAAGTATAACATGAGAGTATTGTTGCTATAACAATAATTTCCCAACAATCATGGTAACATGGATATTATAATTATCAGGTAGGTACCAAGTATAATTAGTCAAGTTCTTCAGGTAAATCATGGTATTCAGAATAAGTAATGACCTGCTGGCATGAATAGAATAATCCGAGTAAAATATTTAGTCAACTCAGATCCTCATAGTCATCGATATATCCAAATCTCAATATATAAAATACATATTCATTTATATCCAACCAATCATCACTATCCAAACTTAATTAAGACCATCATACACTCTCACTTTCATTTAGTTCAAATACAAGATTCAGAAATTCAAGTAACTAGTCAATCATGTATATACATGCCACCAGGTCAGGTCAAACCAATCTACGTCTACTCTTCAACCAAGATGAACTCTAACCCAATCGATTCTACTAACAAATGTTGGCCCAAAGGCCAATCACTCTAGTTTTGATGATGATCAACTCATGTAGTTATATTTGCTAATGATCTTGTTTAATTAGTGACAGATTCTTTATCAAGATCTTAGTAGGTGCAAAGCTCAACAAAGGATTAAATGTCAAGATTTGGAGCTAGCACGGGGTGATCCAAGAAGCTTTGGATCAAGCTTGGACCAAGTCAAGAAGATGAGAAGCCTTCAAGGGAAGACTTCAAGAGGATGAAGACTTGTGTCTAGGTATAAGATTTTTATTTGTTTTAGATAAAAATGTAAAGGATAGAATAGATTGGTGGATTGCTCAAGTCATATCACACACACACTCTTGAGATTTAATTGTCTTTTCATAAAAGAATTTTTAGTTAGAAAAGACTCTTTCATTTTGGTAAAAAGGTTTTTCATTGGACAAAATACATGTCTTGGTTTTTGATGTTACCTATATACATATCTTTCAAAACCAAGTTTAGTGCCTTATGTCAAAAACTAGATATTTCATCTTGATTGTGTAGTGGATCATATCCATACACACTATGCTTTAAAGTATATCTTGTTTTTGTATTTGATGAAAATTTGGAAAAACATGTTGTTTTAGAAAAACAGTTTTTTTTATGAGCCAATATTTCCAAGTTACAAAAATAGTCAAATCTTTAATAACATGCCTTGATTTTGTGCAAGCATGTTTCTATATCATAAAACTATTTTTTGTAGAATTTCTAAGTATTTATGGGATTTTTATTAAGCCAAAAAGACCAATCTTTAATCCCAAAATTTTCAGGTTCTGGCAGTTCTGATTTTTCAGAACTGACAGTGGCCGGACGACCGGGTCGGTCGACCGGACGTGCACAGACGTGCACGCCTGTGTGCACTGGAGAACGGTCGACCGTGCCGGTCGACCGCTTTAGAGAGTCTGCTCTCTGGAAATTCCGGTCGACCGCACCGGTCGACCGACAGAGAAGTAATTCTCTGCTCCTGGTGCGCGGTCGACCGGGACGGTCGACCGGAGGCTGTAACGGTCGGATTCTTGACCGTTGTCGGTCGACCGGACCGGTCGACCGGAAGCTCTGACAGAGCCCAACGGTCAGATTTTTCTGGCCTCTATAAAAGGGGGTTTTGTCATTGTTTTGAGCCAAGATTTTTGGAGACCTTAGAGCCTGTTTTCTCATATTCATTTCAGAGGTTTTTCTCCACAAAAATAGTGAGCTAATACTTCCAATAAAAAGGGAAGATTTTATAAGAGTGTAAAAGTGATTTCTGAGATTTTCACCAAAGATTCTTTCCTTGCTTTCTCACACAAACACTTGAGCATCCATTGAGCTATTCATCCTATAGGTGTTGTAGTGAGAGCTTTTGTAGGTGATCAAGTGTTTAGATCACCAAGATTTCATCTTGTACTTTGAGGAGACGGGCAAGTGTGCTCGAGGTTGTTTAGGGTTCGGGTGCGAACTCTTGTAGCTTGAGGTGCGGCCTCGACGAGCCGGTGGGTTTGTGGTGTGTAAGGGACTTTGGGAGTTCGAGGGCTTGTAGGTGTTGCGGCACCAAGGAGAGATCCGGTTGGATCGTGCATAGTGGAAATCCTTCGTGTGTCGAAGGCGGGGATGTAGAGCAAGTGTGCTCGAACCTCGAAACAACCCTTTGTGTTTGCGATTGCTCACTCTTGCTCTCTTACTCTTTTTGTTTCACTTATATCTTGCATTACTTTATAGTCTTTATCTCTTATATGCATGATATACCTTTGTGCTCATAATTGCTATACTTGCTTGGGATTGTTATTAACACTAGTATTCAACCAAGAGAGCCAACGCGGCACCTCAACCCATTCAAGGGGAATCTAGAGGAGTTTGTCCAGAGCCTCGCAAGGGGAATTCGGCAACACTCTTGTGTTATACATAAGTGTTCAATTAAAGAAGTTTTAATTTGGTCAACTTAGCTTTAATTCCGCATTATTTGTTCATAAGTGACCATTAGATTAGCCATCACCTATTCACCCCCCCTCTAGGTGATCTTACAATTGGTATCAGAGCTAGTGCTCTTGATATTGGGTCTAACAACCTAAGAGTTAAAGATCCTCTTTTAGGCTAATCACAAGATTTGTACACTCACAATGGACTTCATGTCACCACCCACCTTTGACACTCTTAACATCCAAATTTGGAAGGTTAAGATGTCTTTGTTCCTCAAAGGACTTGGCCTTAGTGTATATCTTGCCACAACTAATAAAGAATATTGCTTAAATGGTAAGAACATTGAGGCTAATGCAAAAGCCCTTCATGCTATTAAGTCAACCCTAAATGATGATTATTTATCTAGGGTTTCTAATGTTGAATCGGCTTTTGTAGCTTGGAACATCATCACCTCCCTTGGCGAAAAGGACCTATACTATGCGGGGAGCGATTCGGACGTTGGAAGCGACATCTCCAACGTATGCTATATGGTCCAAGGGGATAACCCCCTTGAGGTAAACTCCGAATCCGAGGATGAGGATGTTAATATGTCATATGGTGAGCTTAATACATTTTGCCAATTATTGCTTGAGAAATATGACATGATTAAAAAGAATAATAAAAATCTGAAAAAGGAAATTGCTTGCATGCATAAGGAAAATGACTCATATTGAAATAACATTGCATGCTTAGAAAAAGATAATGAAAGTTGGAAAAAGAAATTTGATTGCATGCATGTAGAAAATGATTCTTTTAGAAATAAACTTGCATGTTTAGAAAAAGAAAATGAGGATTTGAAAAATGAGAATATTTCCTTAATGTCTAAATTGAATGTTTTATGTGAAGGAAATATGATTTTGAAAAATAAGGTTGATATGGTGAAAAAACAAAAGGAAGTCATTTTGCAAGAAAATAAGTCTTTAAAAAGAAAATTTGTTGAAAAAGAAAAGGATAATGTTTTTCAAAAGAAAAAGAAAATTGACTCTTCATCTCATCATGCTTTTCATGCCACCACTAATGAGATTAAGAATTTGAAAATAAAAAAATAATTTGAGTTCAACTTTGAACTCTTGTGCATTCAATCATTCTAAGTTGGAATCTTTGTTTCAAAAGAAACAAGTTCCTCATACTCATGCACATTCACATCATGCATATGCTTATGATGCACATCATGCTCACACTCCCACTCATAAGTATGCTAAGGTGTACACATGTACACATTGTGGCCGCAAAGGCCATTTAGCAAAATTTTGTTATGAAAGGTTAAATGTTCTTATTTTTGATAAAAATAAAAATGCTTGGGTTCCTTACAAGACTAACCCCATAGGACCCAAGAAAATATGGGTACCAAAATCCCCACCTTGTGTATTTGATGTAGGTGAGGAATCTCTCAAAACGTGAGAGATTTGGTGCCTTGATGGTGGGTGCATTTGAACTAAAATGACACATACTTGGAGCACCGCTATCAAGGAATTTTGGTGGGTCAACCACCATGCTAGGAGCTTTGGAGTTGGTAACGATTTCTAAACTCCTATTTCATTATGCACATGTTTTTAATTTCATGTAGCATGTTCATATTTTTTTTGGTACTTCATGTGGCATTTACATGCTTAAATGTAGAATGTGTCAAAACTTGCATTTATACATATATGAATAGTGAACTACAATTGACTCATACATATTTGAACTTCATACTTATTTGTATTCACTATATGCATGTGTATAGGCTAGTTTTGATGATTCGGTCATTTATACTTGTTATGCCTATCTTTGATCTTACTTCATGTATATGTGTGTTTATTCAAATCTAATAAATATACATGTAAACCCCTTGAGTCATTTGCCTTTATGCAATATATATTGGACTCTTTTCATATTTGGGATATGTATGCGTATTGTTAGAATTGGATAAATCATACATATACCATGAAGATTAGTATTTTAAATAAATAATAATAAAAAAAATTAAAAAAAATGATTTGTCATTTGTACAACTAAATGTGATTTATGATCTTTTTGAGCTTGAATGACTATTTTCATAAAGCATTGCTAAATACAAAATACTTTATGAAAAATATATGATTTGTCTTAAGATGAAAATAAGATTTTCATGAGATTCATGCTTCACTTTCTATTTTCATGAAATACCATTTACATAACCTTTGAACACTCATCTTTTATGATAAAAGATAATTTTTGAGCTTTATGGACTATGAGTGCTTAAACTTTTGTGTATTTAGTATTATTCATGGAAAACATTTGACTTTGTATTTTTGAAGGATCTTTAACTAGTTTGTCAAAAATCCATTTAAACTAGTTATCTATTCTTCAAATTGATTCACATGATCCTATTTGTAATCATATGGATAAATTCTTTTGTATTTTCAAAATTTATTTGATGCTTCATGATTTGAATATTAGTTTAAATGTTAGCATTTGTCAACACTTGGATTTATACTTATACACATTATGGATCACAAATAAATCTATATATGATTGGGTTTGAATGCTTATTTGTGCCCATTAGGTGTGTTAGTATAGCCTAAGTTTTGATGATTATTACATTTTAAACTTGTATTCCCATTTTGGATTTATGCTATGATCATGTGCTTTCATTTCATGTATATGTTTGTCTTGCCAAAATATTAAGATATACATGGATACCTCTTGAGTCATTTGCCTTTCATGCAAATCTATATATAGACTCAAATGTGTTTTAAGGATATGTATGTATACTTAATGTCTTGTCAAAACATACATATATCTTGAAATATAAATTTTTTTTTTAATAAAAATTTTGTAATTTTTCAATAAAATTTTTGTGATGGATTTCATGATTTCAAAATTTTAAGGAATATTGAGTTTTATTGCTATTTTTCATGATACCATGTTCCACATAACACTAGCACACTCACTTCTTTTTGATATGGACTTTATGGATAGAGTGTTTTTTAGTGCCTTGTGTTTCATTGATATTTCATGAAAATTTTTTGCTTTATTCCTTGATTGAAGGATTCCGTACTAGTTGTTAAACACCTTCATTTAACTAGTTCGAATTCTTCATGTGGTCGATTATATGATATATACACTTAAGCTTAATTTTTAATTGGCATTAGATATTTTCAATTGGTATCAATTTGATTCATGTTGTATATACTCATATTTTGTTCTTTCATGTATGTATGCATCTACTTCAATTGATATTATCTTTTCATACATATATGTGATCTTTTGTGCTTGATTTACACACGTATATTATATAGTATATGTTTGCTTATCAAGATTTTGGTTTTAAAAAAAAAAATATTTGATATGAACTTATTGCCTATATGCAAGGAGAGCTTAACATCTCTCTTACATATAGATTCATGTTGAGTGTATTGTGTATTGAGGAGCTTAACATCTCTTCTTTATATGGTACAAGTGTGTAGGGGGAGCTTCACATCTCCTCTTATGCATTACATAATATGTGTTATGTGAGTTAGGGCTTGTCATCCCTTCTTCATGTAATGCATATGTGTAGGGAAGTTAACTTAGCGTCTTCCTCTTCATGAATGTATATCGCATATAAATCTTATTGATTGATTTGATTTTACCCTCCTTGATTTGTACTTTGAACCCTTTGTTGATGATTGACAGAAAGGGGGAGAAGTATTTGAGTTATATGCATGATTTCCTTAAGAGGGAGAGTATTTGTTCCTTACTTAAGGGAGAGAAAGATTTTGAGATGATTTTGAGTTTTTATACTTGTGCTTTTACTCATGCATAGCAATAATATAATAAGATAAAAGTTTGAGAAAAAGATTTGTGCATTCATTTGCATACATATTTATGTGCTTTAATGTCATATCTATTTATTTCTAGTGATGCATGAGTTAAGGGGAGCTTCTTTGAAGCTTTACTTTAATCCATGCATATATAACTTCATGAGTTTGTGTCATCATCAAAAGGGGGAGATTGTTGGCCCAAAGGCCTATCACTCTAGTTTTGATGATGATCAACTCATGTAGTTATATTTGCTAATGATCTTGTTTAATTAGTGACAGATTCTTTATCAGATCTTAGTAGGTACAAAGCTCAACAAAGGATTAAATGTCAAGATTTGGAGCTAGCACGGGGTGATCCAAGGAGCTTTGGATCAAGCTTGGACCAAGTCAAGAAGATGAGAAGCCTTCAAGGAAGACTTCAAGAGGATGAAGACTTGTGTCTACGTATAAGATTTTATTTGTTTTAGATAAAAATGTAAAGGATAGAATAGATTGGTGGATTGCTCAAGTCATATCACACACACACTCTTGAGATTTAATTGTCTTTTCATAAAAGAATTTTTAGTTAGAAAAGACTCTTTCATTTTGGTAAAAAGGTTTTTCATTGGACAAAATACATGTCTTGGTTTTTGATGTTGCCTATATACATATCTTTCAAAACCAAGTTTAGTGCCTTATGTCAAAAACTAGATATTTCATCTTGATTGTGTAGTGGATCATATCCATACACACTATGCTTTAAAGTATATCTTGTTTTTGTATTTGATGAAAATTTGGAAAAACATGTTGTTTTAGAAAAACAGTTTTTTTTATGAGCCAATATTTCCAAGTTACAAAAAATAGTCAAATCTTTAATAACATGCCTTGATTTTGTGCAAGCATGTTTCTATATCATAAAACTATTTTTTGTAGAATTTCTAAGTATTTATGGGATTTTTTATTAAGCCAAAAAGACTAATCTTTAATCCCAAAATTTTCAGGTTCTGGCAGTTCTGATTTTTCAGAACTGACAGTGGCCGGTCGACCGGGTCGGTCGACCGGACGTGCACAGACGTGCACGCCTGTGTGCACTGGAGAACGGTCGACCGTGCCGGTCGACCGCTTCAGAGAGTCTGCTCTCTGGAAATTCCGGTCGACCGCACCGGTCGACCGACAGAGAAGTAATTCTCTGCTCCTCGTGCGCGGTCGACCGGGACGGTCGACCGGAGGCTGCAACGGTCAGATTCTTGACCGTTGCCGGTCGACCGGACCGGTCGACCGGAAGCTCTGACAGAGCCCAACGGTCAGATTTTTCTGGCCTCTATAAAAGGGGTTTTGTCATTGTTTTGAGCCAAGATTTTTGGAGACCTTAGAGCCTGTTTTCTCATATTCATTTCAGAGGTTTTTCTCCACAAAAATAGTGAGCTAATACTTCCAATAAAAAAGGAAGATTTTATAAGAGTGTAAAAGTGATTTCTTGAGATTTTCACCAAAGATTCTTTCCTTGCTTTCTCACACAAACACTTGAGCATCCATTGAGCTATTCATCCTATAGGTGTTGTAGTGAGAGCTTTTGTAGGTGATCAAGTGTTTAGATCACCAAGATTTCATCTTGTACTTTGAGGAGACGGGCAAGTGTGCTCGAGGTTGTTTAGGGTTCGGGTGCGAACTCTTGTAGCTTGAGGTGCGGCCTCGACGAGCCGGTGGGCTTGTGGTGTGTAAGGGACTTTGGGAGTTCGAGGGCTTGTAGGTGTTGCGGCACCAAGGAGAGATCCGGTTGGATCGTGCATAGTGGAAATCCTTCGTGTGTCGAAGGCGGGGATGTAGAGCAAGTGTGCTCGAACCTCGAAACAAACCCTTTGTGTTTGCGATTGCTCACTCTTGCTCTCTTACTCTTTTTGTTTCACTTATATCTTGCATTACTTTATAGTCTTTATCTCTTATATGCATGATATACCTTTGTGCTCATAATTGCTATACTTGCTTGGGATTGTTATTAACACTAGTATTCAACCAAGAGAGCCACGCGGCACCTCAACCCATTCAAGGGGAATCTAGAGGAGTTTGTCCAGAGCCTCGCAAGGGGAATTCGGCAACACTCTTGTGTTATACATAAGTGTTCAATTAAAAGAAGTTTTAATTTGGTCAACTTAGCTTTAATTCCGCATTATTTGTTCATAAGTGACCATTAGATTAGCCATCACCTATTCACCCCCCCCTCTAGGTGATCTTACAACAAATCCAAGTTTGATAGCTTGTTCTTTTAATAAAAAATCTCCAAATTAATCAATTATCAATATCTAACCAAACTCTCACTTGTTTTACCATCAATAGGAATAATCAAATCTACTGATAATATCACTCAGATATCAACTCGTATACTACCATCATGAACCAGTCTAATCCAAGATCTAAATATAATTATAGTTTAAGTTACATCACCAATAGTTCCAAACCCAATCAAGATAATAACTAAGCAGTGGGGCATCCTCAAGCTACATCAAATCTAGAAAGTCTTTGTACTCAAACCTCGATATCAATAAACATCGTTACTTAGATAATTTATCAGTGAACATATCCAAATAAAATACTTGCAACTAATAATCTAAAATCAGTATTATATGATAGATCAAAATCAAGGTAAGGTATTCTCCCATATGATCAGAACCCAGCTATTATTGATCTCATCTAAATGTGAATCAAGATCTTATGTAATCTCAAGTTGAACTCTAAGTTCGTATATAAACCTAAGCATCAAAATAAATCAGTCTTAAGGTAGATCTCATGTAAATGTCAAGTTGAACTCTAAGTTCGTATATAAATCTAAGTATCAAGATAAATCAGTTTTAAGGTAACATCTTATTTAATCCATCTTTATTGTCCAAATTAATTCCCGTCTGAAACATCATTAAATAAATGTTCGATAATACCTCAAATAAATCTACAAATATGAATCAGGCAAATTTCAAGATCAATCCAAATCACAGTCTAAGGTGTACGATAACTAGCCTAGAATCAAAATAATAATCCTCCACACATGCAAGGATATTAAAATACTCATATGAACTAACTAACTAGGATGAGCACTCACCGGTGTCTCATGAAGGAATACATGTAATCACACTAGTACAATAATTCAAATGATCACATGAAATAAAGCAAATAACATATATATATATATTATATATAATATATATATATATATATATATATTATATATATATATATATATATATATGGCAATGGTGAATGAGAAAATAATACAAGAGCAAATATTCACAAGTATCGTCTCAGTAAATTTTAGTAATATAATTACACAACAATATAAAATTATTTATTACAAAATTATTATTTAACTGAAAGGGAAAAGAAACACTCACAATAAAATTACATAAAGAAAAGAAGCACTCATCTGAACTCGGTCCCAAGTCCAGAGCACTGAAATCATAAGGCCCCGATAAATCTACATGGTTCATTTCAATAGAAGTTGTTAGATTTTTAAAAGGATGTTTTTACTTAAGAGTTTTAAGAATTTTTAATCTTGATTAATTAGTTCGGAGGTTGAGAATATGGTTCTCTAAGTCTAATGAATTTACTAAGTTTAATTTAAACTATTTCTAATTTTTTTAATTAGATTTTTAATAGGCTTTAACTCCTTAAAATACTTAACGGGTCTGAATTTAGCATTAAGGGAAAATGAATTTAAAGTGAGTGATTTGAGTTAATTTATATGAGTATTAGTCTAAAATTTTTATCATAGAAAGTAGAATTATTGTAGACTATTATTATATTTTTCTCTATTTTTTTGATATTTTTAACTAATTATTTTATTATGAAATTCTTTTTCTTTCTTTCTTTCTTTTCTTTGTTTTAAAAATTTTGAAAATTTTTGAAAATTAAAATTATGGGTTGGTATATTCTCACATGTATTTTTTAGTTGGATTTTGGATTAGGTTTTGATGTATAAAAATATATTCATGGAGATCATGGTATAGACATGATTTTTAATAAACTATTTACCAAATAAATTTTGAGAAATAAATTACTTACTTGGATTTGATCTCCCCTATCATGTTCCTCCATCTCTGCACTTCAAGATCCCTTTTATTCATGCTCCGCTTGAGGAGAAAGAAAGAAAGAGGTGGGGAGAATTGGGTCACGAGTTTTCTTTGAAGGTAGAAAAAGAAGTAGTTTAGGCTTTTTTAGGGCATTAGGGATTTTAAAAATCAGAATTTCAATTGGGTTTAAATTGTTTGGTTTAGTAGTTTAGGATAGGATTAATTAAGATTATGATTTTAAAAATAATATTTAGATTTGAATAAGTTAGGATTAGATATGATTTTGTTTAGGATTTAGATTAGGATTATACTATATTTATGAAAATTTGAAAAGATAGGATTTAGATTAGGATTGGGTTTTGGGTAATGGGTAAAGATCTCAATGATAATGGGTTATGGGTTAGAAAAAAGAAAAGATATGAATAATAACAGCAATAATAATAATAAATACTAATAATCAAAAAGGATAGTAGTAATAATAATAAAATTATCAACAATAAAAATATTATCTAATAATACTTGGTAAAAATACTACCATTAATAATAATGACTAAAACAATACAATAAGCATAAGAATAATAACAATATCAATATTAATAATAATAGCCACTATAATAATAATATTAACAAAGTAATAGAAAAAATACTAGCTAGTAATTAAAATGATAATACTTAATAATGCTAAATATAATTATAAGGCCGAAATACTATTTACTATCTCAAAATAATTTGTATTATAAATCAAGTTAATAAATAATAATAAAATAATCAGTAAAATAAATTAATACTTTAAAAAAATATAGTATTTTAGACCAGGGATATTACAGTTACAAAGTTTACTAAAATCACTAAAGACATTTCTTCTTTAGGTGATGCTATTGATAAGAACTAAAAGGTGAGAAGGGTCATTCGTGCTCTACCACCATCATGGGAGGTCCAGGCTACATCATTAAAAGAGCTAACACAGGTCTTATCGGCAACCTTAAGACTCATGAGATAGATAAGACGGCTATAGAAGGAATGGCGCCCCAAAAGAAAAAGATGATTGCTTTCAAGTCTACTCCTCTGACAATGATGAAGAAGAAGAAAATGATGAAGAGCTTTCCCTCCGAGTGAAAAATATAAGGAGGACGTACAACAAGGCTAAGTTCAACAATAGAAGACGATGGCTAGAAAAGGAACACAAGAAACATCATTTGCTTCAATTGTGAGAAGCCGAGACACATTGTTGCGGAATGCCCGAAAAATAAAAGCAAGCCATCTACTCAAAGAAACCAAACAAGAAGCAATCTCTCAAACCTACATGGGATTCAGAAAGTGAATCCGAAGAGTGGTGGACACGACAAATGCGTGTTTCATGGCTAATGATAACACACTCATGATAGCATCGAAACCATCTTTAGATGATTGTAAATTAACAATGGATAAATTGGGTGAAATTTTTGAAGAACTTTCTCATAACTAAGATTTTCTTAAGAAGAAATGTTTGAAAATGAAAAAGAAAAATGAAAAATTTCAAAATCAAGTTGTTCTTTCAAAAGAAAAAGAGGTTTTATCTTCTACACTTACTCTACACAAAAGATTTTGATGCATACAAAGTTTCTTGTAAAATAATTTTTTTTAATTGATGAAAATGAGATTTTATTTAAAGCTAAAATAAATACTTTAAGAAATATTTTAAAGAAATGTCAGTTTGATAAGGCTAGATTAGAGGCCATGTTTCCTAAGAGAAACACTCTAAGGAAACATGTTCATGTTTCTTATGCTACACATGATCAAACCTACACTCATCAAGTACAACATGCTCACACACATTATGCTAAACATGTCACACACAATCAACATGCTCATGTTTTACATACACATCATGTATTTATATATGATAGAATTTATACTTGCACTTATTGTGTCCGGAAGGGTCACTTAGCTAAGTTTAGCTATGATCACATTAATGTTTCAAATGATCATATCTGGATCAAAAGAACTAATACTATAGGACCTAAGAGAAATATGGGTACTAAAATCAATAACTCTTTTATCTGATATAGGTACACTCTAAGGCTCCAAGATGTAGGGAGCTGTGGTAACTTGATAGCGGTTGTTCAAGGAATATGACTTAGGATATCAATAACTTTACAATCATCAAAATATAATGAAGGTGGCACTGTCATCTTCGGAGATGATTCAAAAGGCAAAATTATTGGTATATGTAATATCAAAATTGGTTCATCTCCTTTAATAGAAAATGTTGTTCTGGTGAAGGTCTCAGGCATAATCTCTTGAGTATTAGCCAACTTTATGATAAAGATTTTAAAGTTATTTTTGATGATTTCGCTTGCGATGTTTTAGAAAAGAAAATGAATATTTGTGTTCTTTCTGATTTTCATGAAAACAATGTTTATATAATTGATATATTAAATTTATATTGTAATGTTACTTGTTAAATGCTTTTAATGAAGACTCTTGTTATGGCATAAGGGACTAGGCCATATTTCATTTGACCATCTATCTAGAAACAACTCTAAGGAAGCGGTGAAGGATATTCCTTACTTGAAGTTTGAAAAGTGTTGGCCCAGAGGCCTTCCACTCTAGTTTTGATGGTGATTAACTCATGTAGTTATAGTTACTAATAATCTTGTGATATTTAGTTTCTGATATTTAATCAAGATATTAGTAGGTGATTAGCTTCAACAAAGGTGTTTTGGAGCTTTCACATGGTGATTCAAGAGCTCGAGCATAAGGTTCATATGTAGCACTTGGTTGGAGTCAAGCTCAGGGATTCGCGTTTGGATCGAGTTGACTTGGAGACGGCGTTCTACAAGAAGGCTTCGGTTTGTTTTAGTATAGTTTATTTAGATCCATTGTAAAGTTAGATAGTGTGATATGCTCAAGTTCACAACACACACCTTGTTTAAGATTCATGTTTATTGGTTTTGGTTTTCAGTTTAACCGATCTTGATTTTCATGAATAGATAGAATCAAAAATAAGTTTACATGGTTTAATGTATATTAGATTTGATTTATATACATCTATGCTTCACATACTTAGAAAAACTTATTTTGATACACTATTCATGTGTTTGGAGTTTTGTATTTAGACAAAACCTATTTTTGGATTTAATGTCAAAAACATAGATATAATACCTTTCATGTATATTAGATTCTATCCATATACAACATGCTTCAAAGTTGTTTAAATATCATGTTTTTGTATTTACATGTGTTTTGAAAAAATCGGATTTCCATTTCAAAAATCTAAGTTTTGAAAAATACAGAATTTGGTTTAAGGCAAATTTTCCAAGGCACAAAAATGGTTCAAAATGTTTGTAACATGTTTTGATTTTTACTCAAACATGTTTGTATTTCAAAGATATAATATGAACTGATTTTTGTGAAATTTATGTGATTTTATGAGATTTTATAAAGGATAAAACCCAAGTTTTTAAGACCCTAATTAGTCAGACAGGCAGGCTGCCGGTCGACCGGGACGGTCGACCGTAGAAGTGAGCGGTCGACCAGGCCGGTCGACCGACGTGCACAGAACGTGCACGCTGACTTGCTGGGGAGGCCGGTCGACTGGGTCGGTCGACCCCTAGAGAGCTCTGCTCTCTGGAAAGCCTCCGGTCGACCTGGTCTGTCGACCGGGCAGAGAGCTCTGCTCTCTGTTTCCAGCTCGGTCGACCGGGCGATCGACCGGCCAGAGAGCAGTTGCTCTCTGGATCTGGCACGGTCGACCGGGCGGTGGACCGGAGGGCTCAACGGTCAAATTTTTGACCGTTGGCCGATCGACCGGCCGGTCGACCGGAAGGGCAAAAATTCCCTTTTCAGCTGCCAACGGGCAGATTCCAATGGGGTTATAAATACCCCCATTTGAGTTGGTTTTTAACAAGATTTTCAAGAGCCAAAATTTTCATATTCTCAAGTGTTTAATACAAGTTTTCAAAAGAGTTTTTAAGCCTATAGATTTCATCTTTATTTTGTTTTAAAGGGTTGGAAATTCAAAGAAAAAGAAAGTCTTTGGGATTATTTTTTAGTTTCATTTTTATATCAATTCTAGAAGTTTTCTCAAGAGTTTTTCTTTGTGATTTTGATTTCCAAACTCTTTATTTCTTACACTTGAGCTTATCATTCTATCCTATCTATTAGGATCATTGTTTTGTGGGAAAAGATTGGTTTTGTGGTTGTTAGGCCACCAAGTTGTAAACCTTCCATTGATTGTGATATCCCTCTAGTAAGAGGTGATTGAGTTGTTATCCCTCAAGTGTGAGGTGATAATAGAAGTGGTATTGGCTCCCTCTAGTGAGAGGTGGAGATTGTGTTGGAATCCCTCAAGTGTGAGGTGATTGTTGTTTGAGTGGCTTTGTGCCTATCCCTCATTTGTGAGGTTGATATTGTGTAGGCTTAGTGCCTTGCCTCTAAGTGTAGAGGTTGTATTGGTTGAGAGAGGAGTTGTGTACTCCCAATTATATTTGCCCCAAATCCTCAGTGTAGGTTCCCAGTGTGGGAAGTCCTATGTGGACGAGTTAGTGGAATCCTTCTGTGTGAAGGCGGGGACGTAGAGCTGTGTGCTCGAACCTCGAAACATATCTTGGTGTTTGCGTTTGATCCACTTTCTCTAACTCTCTCTCTCTTACATTGTGCATTGCATCATATTGCCATATCATATACATGCTTGTGTTGTTTGTGTGTATCCATACTTGTGTTAACCAAGAGAGCTTTACATAGCGCCTCAACTCTTATTTAGAGGAATTCAGAGGAGTTAGTCTAGAGCCCTTCACCGGGAATTCGGCTACACTCGTTGGTTACACTAAGTGTGTTGCATTAAGTTTTAATTCCGCATTATTGTTCATTAGATTAGCCATACACCTATTCACCCCCCCTCTAGGTGTACTTTCAATTGGTATCAGAGCCTACGCTCCTGATATTAGGTTTAACCACCTAGGAGTGTGATCTTGGTTTTGCTAATCTAGATTTACATTTGCACACGTATATTGTTTACACACCTCATGACTTCATGACCCCACCTATGTTTAATTCCAACATTGTTGTTTGGAAGGCTAGGATGTCCATGTACCTAAAAAACCCTAGGCTTGCATGTTTTCCTTGCTGCTACCAAGAAATCCTATCTTGGTAATAGCAAGCATATAGAGGCCAATGCACACGCCCTTGAGGCACTTAGAAGCACGCTTAACAAAGAATCTTATGATGGTTTCTAACTGTGATTCTGCCTTTGCAGTGTGGAATACGTTGACCTCCTCCGAGTTTCAAACGCCTAACATAATGGAGAAGGAATCTAGTGAGGATGAATCCGAACGTTGCTACATGGTCCAAGGGATGACTCCCTTGAGGTACATTCAGATATTCAACTAGATAGTGCTAACTCTTTTTTTGATGATCTTGATAGTATGGATGCCGATGCATTAAATGAAGAGTTTATCTATTGTTTATGAGAACCTCTTAATATAAAGTTTTGAAAAAAAAACTTGTAAGTTAACTAAAGAAAATAAGGACTTGTCTTCAAAATGTGATATTTTTTTGCAAGAAAGAGATGAGATTTCTAATGAAAGGGATTCATTAAAATCTAAGCTTGATCTTGCCCTAAATGAAAACAAGATTCTAAAAAGTAAAAATGATTGTGAAAATGTTTTGAAGAAAAATGAAATTCTATCTTCAAAACTTGTTTTTGTTTTAAAAGAAATGACTCTTTGAAAAATAAAATTATTTCTATTTCAAAAGAATTAGATTTGGTTTCTAAGAAAAATATTGCTTTGAAAAATGACTTAGATTCACATGTTTGCCATGCTAGTGTAGCCTCACATTCTAGCTCACCTATTGCCTGCACCTCTTCTTCCATGATTGAAAATGATATTTGTATGCTTAAGAAGAGTGTTGAATGTTTGGGCTCCACTTTGAGCCAATGTGCCATGAACCATACACATTTAGAATCTATGTTTTGAAAGAAACAAGTTCCTTCTATGCATGCACACAAACCACGGCATACACATGCTCCTCACATTCACACTCATAACATATTGTATGCTCATGTGTACACTTGTACACATTATGGATGTAAGGGCCACCTTGCTAAATTTTGTTATGATAGGATACATGATTCAAATTAGCAAATAAGTTTGTTTGGGTTAGGAAAGGAGCTAACCCCCATGGACCCAAAGAGTATGGGTACCAAAGACCACTCCTATTTTATTTGATGTAGGTGTGGGCTCTCACATGACGTGAGAGTGTTGGTTCCTTGAGGTGGATACGTTTCGAGCTTAAAGAGGACAATTTGGATGCATCACTTTCAAGGAGAGTTTGGTGGGAGGACCACCTTGGTTTGGAGATATGGAGTGTGCCCTATTGGTGTTGGTAACGATCTCTTACTCCTCATTTATGTTTACATGCTTTTCATATTGTTGATTTTTAGCATGTCATGTTTTAATGCTCATTATGCCATATGCATGTTTATTAGTCATATGACATACATGATTAGTATTTAAGACATCCATGTTTATATGATTTATATTTAGTGTTCTCACTTTAGTTTAGCTATTGTGTATATCATAACTCTAATAACATGAGCATTTACATAATGATCATATAAGTTTTGTTTGTTTACATGTTTAGAGATTAGTTTTCATTAAAACTTGGATATATACTTGTACAACTAGTGAGTCACAAATAGATTATATATGTTTGTGCTTGAATGCTCATTTGTACTCATTAGATGTACAAGTATAGTCCAGTTTTGATGATTCATACAGTTGACTTGTATTCCATATTTTTGACATGTTTTCCATGTTTTTGTTAAACTTCATGTATATGTCTATTTTGTCTACACTATTAGTTATACATATACATCCTTGAGCCACTTGCCTTCATGCATATGCTTTTGTGGACTCGTTTATGTTTGGATATGTATGTATACTTTAGTTTGTACAAGACATACATATACCTTGAAGGATTCTAGTTTTGATGATTTTCATGTTTTAAGGAATTCATATTGAGCCAAATTGCCTATTTTCATGATGATGTGTTTCACATAACTCTTATACACTCACTTTACTTAATATTTCTCATGATTTTGTTTTCATGAGTATAATTGTCCTTATAGATTTTGAGTGTTTGATGATCATATGACTTACATGTTTTTCATGGAATATATTTTTGTTTTATTCCTTACTTGAAGGATTTCGTACTAGTTTTCAAATTTTCATATAACTAGTTCGTATTCTTCATATGATAGAGTTTTCAAATGTGTTATAATATATTCAAATTTATTTTTGAAAACCTCTACCCATCAAAGGGCGGTTGGTTGGGCGACCATGCCTTGTATGCTCATTATTGAAAATCTATTTAAACATGTGCATGAAAAGAATGGTAGGAAGTATGAGTTATACACTTGATTCTCATTATAGTTTCAATTGATATCGTTGTATCTTTTCAAATGGTATCACTATTTTTGTATACTCATATATGATTTTATATATGTATGCTTAAACTTCAAATAGTATCAATTTCTATTGGTATTCAATTTTTCATACATATATATGTATTTATGTTTTGATTGTGCTTACTATATCTTTATATCTTTGAGCACAAATCTGGTTATGCTAAGCTTGATTTAGTCCTTAATGACAATTATTTAAATTGGTATCTTATACAAGCTTATGCATCATTTTGTTTGGTATTTTATAAAGGGGAGAAAATTCATATTTAACCTTTCAATTGGTTTTGTTTACATTTGGTATCTTACTCCCACACTTTATTTTGAAAAATGTTTAAAAAATGATATTGATTTTTTTTGGTATCATACGTTCCTAATGAAAAATACTTTCAATTGGCATTTTCAATTGGTATTTGTTTCATTTTCAATATTGTATCAAAAATATTAAATTAATATATTCTTTATTTGGTATCAAGATTACCTATATGTTTTGTTTATTTTCTATTGGTATCTTAATTGATATCATGATATTTCTTTGTATACCTTCATGCTAAATTGATATATCTTTCAATTGGTATCTTTTATTTGTACCCCTTCGTTGAATTACTTTGTTTCTGACAAAAAGGGGGAGAACATTTTTTGTTTAACCCCTTTGTTAATTATTGACAAAAAGGGGAGAAGTATTTTAGTATATATGCATGTTTAAAATTTTACTAAAAATATTGTTTTATGTTTTGTTGATATTAGTTTGTTATTGGTATCAAAAGATATTGGTATCAAGAGTATATATATTATTATTGGTAAATATTACTGATATCAAGAACATATTTCGTTGTTTTATTTTGTTGGTATCAATAGCTTTTATTTTGTTGGTATCAAGAGCTTTTATTGAAATTTTTATTGGTATCAAGAGCAGTTCTTTTAGAACATGTTTATTTTAAAATTTAGTATCAAGTTCATGTTTATTTCATTGTTTTATGCATGGTTATGCATATTCATGTTAAATATTCATTGCATATCTTATTGTTTATTGCTATGCATGAGTTAAGGGGGAGCTTCTATGAAGCTTAACTTTAATTCATGCATATATAACTCCATGAGTTTTAACATCATCAAAAATAGGGAGATTGTTGGCCCAGAGGTCTTCCACTCTAGTTTTGATGATGATTAACTCATGTAGTTATAGTTACTAATAATCTTGTGATATTTAGTTTCAGATATTTAATCAAGATATTAGTAGGTGATTAGCTTCAACAAAGGTGTTTGGAGCTTTCACATGGTGATTCAAGAGCTCGATCATCAAGTTCATATGTAGTACTTGGTTGGAGTCATGCTCAGGGAATCGCGTTTGGATCGAGTCGACTTGGAGACGGCGTTATACAAGAAGGCTTCGGTTTGTTTTAGTATAGTTTGTTTAGATCCATTGTAAAGTTAGATAGTGTGATATGCTCAAGTTCACAACACGCACACTTGTTTAGGTTTCATGTTTATTGGTTTTGGTTTTCGGTTTAACCGATCTTGGTTTTCATGAATAGATAGAATCAAAACAAGTTTACATGGTTTAATGTATATTAGATTTGATCTATATACATCTATGCTTCACATACTTAGAAAAACTTATTTTGATACACTATTCATGTGTTTAGAGTTTTGTATTTAGACAAAACCTATTTTTGGATTTAATGTCAAAAACATAGATATAATACCGTTCATGTATATTAAATTCTATCCATATACAACATGTTTCAAAGTTGTTTAAATAACATGTTTTTATATTTACATGTATTTTAGAAAAATCGGATTTCCATTTCAAAAATCTAAGTTTTGGAAAATACAGAATTTGGTTTAAAGCAAATTTTTCAAGTCACAAAAATGGTTCAAAATGTTTGTAACCTGTTTGATTTTTACTCAAACATGTTTGTATTTCAAAGATATAACATGAACTGATTTTTGTGAAATTTATGTGATTTTATGGGATTTTATAAAGGATAAAAACTAAAGTTTTTAAGACCCTAATTAGTCAGACAGGCAGGCTGCCAGTCGACAGAGACGGTCGACCGTAGCAGTGAGTGGTCGACCGGGCCGATCGACTGACGTGCACAGAACGTGCACACTGCCTTGCTGGGGAGGCCGGTCGACCGGGTCGGTCGACCCCCCAGAGAGCTCTGCACTCTGGAAAGCCTCCGGTCGACCGAGTCTGTCGACCGGGCAGAGAGCTCTGCTCTCTGTTTCCAGCTCGGTCGACCGGGCGGTCGATCAGAGGGCTCAATGGTCAAATTTTTGACCATTGGCCGGTCGACCGAAGGGCAATAATGCCCTTTTCAGCTGCCGACGGGCAGATTCCAAATGCGGTTATAAATACCCACATTTGAGTTGGTTTTTAACAAGATTTTCAAGAGCCAAAATTTCTCATATTCTCTAGTGTTTAATACAAGTTTTCAAAAGAGTTTTAAGCCTAAAGATTTCATCTTTATTTTGTTTTAAAGGGTTGAAAATTTCAAAGAAAAAGAAAGTTTTTGGGATTGTTTTTGATCTTCATTTTTATATCAATTCTAAAAGTTTTCCCAAGAGTTTTTCTTTGTGATTTTGATTTTCAAACTCTTTATTTCTCATACTTGAGCTTATCATTCTATCCTATCTATTAGGATCATTGTTTTGTGGGAAAAGAATTGATTTGTGGTTGTTAGACCACCAAGTTGTAAACCTTCGATTGATTGTGATGTCCCTCTAGTGAGAGGTGATTGAGTTGTTATCCCTCAAGTGTGAGGTGATAGTGAAAGTAGTATTTGGCTCCCTTTAGTGAGAGGTGGAGATTGTGTTGGAATCTCTCAAGTGTGAGGTGATTGTTGTTTGAGTGGCTTTGTGCCTATCCCTTATTTGTGAGGTTGATATTGTGTAGGCTTAGTGCCTTGCCTCTAAGTGTAGAGGTTGTATTGGTTGAGAGAGGAGTTGTGTACTCCCAATTGTATTTGCCCCAAATCCTCAGTGGAGGTTCCCTGTGTGGGAAGTCCTGTATGGACGAGTTAGTGGAAATCCTTCTGTGTGAAGGCGAGGACGTAGAGCTGTGTGCTCGAACCTCGAAACATATCTTCGTGTTTGCGTTTGATCCACTTTCTCTAACTCTCTCTTACATTGTGCATTGCATCATATTATCATATCATATACATGCTTGTGTTGTTTGTGTATGTCCATACTTGTGTTTAACCAAAAGAGCTTTACATCGCACCTCAACTCTTATTTAGAGGAATTCAGAGGAGTTAGTCTAGAGCCCTTCACCGGAAATTCGGCTACACTTGTTGGTTACACTAAGTGTGTTGCATTAAGTTTTTAATTCCGCATTATTGTTCATTAGATTAGTCATACACTTATTTACCCCCCTCTAGGTGTACTTTCAAAAAGGACCGCATTTGTGATGCGTGCCAACTTGAAAAACAATCAAGTCTTCTTTCAATGCAATCAAGGATATCATGACATCTAGACCATTGAGTTGATCCACATGAATTTGTTTGGTTCAACAAAAATCAAAAGTCTTAGCGGAAATTGTTTTGTTTTTGTTTTTGCCGATGATTCTCTAGATTTACATAAGTTTTCTTTTTGGAACACAAAGATGAAACTTTTTTCGTATTTTTGTGTTTTTAGAAAAAGAGTTGAGAAAGAGAAAGTTTTTCGACTTTATGCATAAGGAGTGATAGAGGTGGTGAATTCATTAACCAAATTTTTTTATCACTATTGTGAATGGAATTAAACATGAACTATCTTGTCTTATAGCTCCACAACAAAATGGAGTCATTTAAAGGAAGAATCGTACTCTTCAAGAGATGAGTGGACAATGATTAGTGAATACAGACCCCCTCAATATTTATGAGCTGAGGCTGTAAACACTTCATATTACATATCAAATAGAATTTAATTTTACAAAAACACTTCAAAAATTTCTTTTGAAATTTACTTTTTGAGAAAACCAAATGTTTCATATTTTAGAGTTTTTGGTTGTAAATGTTTTGTTTTGAACACCAAGGATAATTTAGATAAATTTGATTCCAAGTCTTATAAAGCTATATTTGTTGGATATTCAAATTATAGTAAGCCTATATTCTAGGTCTACTTTGATTATTGAAGAATGTATACATGTCAAGTTTGAGTAATCTAATGCTTTTATGAAGAATGTTGCAGAAATTGATTCCTGAGGTGATGACATGGAGAAAATATTCTTGAAGGACTCACCGATGTAAGAAGATAAGACAAAGGATAATGGACATGGTGAAGTTCAAGATGTTGAAGTGGAGCTAACTCAACTACATTCAAAGAATTAGAGATATGCTACAAGTCATCCCAAGGGTCTCATCATAGGTGATGTATCCAAGGGAGTAACTACTCACTCTAAACTTCATGATATATGTGGTAATTTTGCATTGATTTCACATATTGAACCCAATAACCTCCTCAAAGCTGAGGGTGACTCATAATGGTTGCTTGTAATGCAAGAAGAGCTCAATAAATTTGAGCACAACTAAGTTTGGCACCTTATTCTGAGACCTCATGATAGACCAATCATTGATACTAAATGATTTTTAGGAACAAGTTGGATGAGTCAAAAAATGTTGTTAGGAATAAAGCTAGATTAGTGGCCCAAGGTTACAACCAAATCGAAAGTATCAATTTTGAGAAAACCTTTGCACCTGTAGCACGGCTTGAAGCCATACAGATGACACTTGCTTTTGCTTCATTCAAAGATTTTAAGTTTTTTCAAATGGATATTAAAAGTGCATTTTTAAATAGTTTTATCGAAGAAGAGGTGTATGTTGAACAACCCTCCGAGTTTGTTGATCCTACATATCCAGATTATGTTTTCAAACTTGAAAAAGTTTTATATAGTTTAAAATAAGCTCTAAAAAGCTTGGTATGAAAGACTTTCAACTTTTCTTATTTCGAATAGTTTTGTCAAAGGTAAAGTTAACATTACATTGTTTATAAAGCATGTAAATAGTGATATTCTTATTGTGCAAATTTAAGTTTATGATATCATATTTGGATCCAGTAATGAAGTGCTTTGTAAGGATTTTGAATCATGCATGAAGAAAGAGTTTGAAATGTCTATGATGGGAGGGCTTAACTACTTTCGTGGACTGTTAATCAAGCAAAAGAGTGATGGACCAAGCCAAATATATAAGAGAACTTATCAAGAAATTTTGAAGATGCAAAGACAAGCAAGACTCCCATGGCTATCACAACAAAGCTTGAAAAGGATGAACAAGGTAAGAACGTTGACATTAAACAGTATAGGAGCATGATTGGTAGTTTATTTTATTTAATGGTTATAGCCGGATATTATGTTTACTATGTGTTTATATGCTAGATTCCAATCTTGTCCTAAAGAGTCCCACTTGATTGCGATAAAACACATTATTATATATCTTAAAGGGCACTATTGGAATGGGCTTGTGGTGTCAAAAAATCAGACAATTTTCTATTATGAGTTTTTGGGATGCTGACTAAGCCGGTCGTAGAGTGGATAAGAAGAGTACAAGTGAAACTTGTCAATTTTTAAAAGTTGTCTTGTTTCATGGTCTTCCAAGAATCAAAATTTCGTAGCACTCTCAACCGACGAGGCGAAGTATGTTGCGGCCGGGGCTTATGTGCACAAGTTCTTTGGATGAAACATACTCTCCTTGACTGTGATTTTTATTATAATCATATTAAAATATTTTTCAAAAATTTTGTGATAACACTAGTATCATATGACAAAAAATGCAAATTAACATAGTAAGACAAAACACATAGAAATTCAATATCACTTTCTTAGAGATCACTATGAGAAAGGAGATATTGAAATTGTTTAGGTTTTTTTACTTATTTTCAACTTGTGGTCATTTTTACTAAACCACTATACTATAATAGATTTTCATTCATTTGTGGTGAATTAAATATTTTTGCGTTATGGATTCCTGAGCTTTGAAATGATTTTCTATTGGTATTATGTGTTCATTTCTATTTGTATCTCTGATGGTTTCATGTGTACTTGTGTATCTTACTTCTTTTTGATGCATGACAAGAAGGGGAAGAAGTATTTGGGTAGTTATATTGTTATATCATTTATTTGGAAGATAGCATAAATATCCATTTCTTGTAAGTATAACTTGAAGGGGAGCTTTTCCAAGCTCTTTCATATCATTTATTTTAAATAACTCATATGTTTTGTCATCATCAAAATGGGGGAGATTGTTGGCCGAAGGTTACGATCACCGGCTTCTTATTTTAATAATAAAAAAGTATATGTAGTTATTTAGTACTAATCAAGTTCAAGTGTTTAAGTGTGTTTCAGGATTTAAAAGGATTCAAGAGATCTTCTTCTAAAGGAAGGTGTTGAAGACAAAAGGGTATTCAAGTATGAGATTGGAGCTCAAAGCACTCGACGCTGCTATTGAAGAAGCCCGGTTGAAATCACTTATAGTCACTAAAGAACCTTGTAGGAAGATATTATGTTGAAGGATAGAATATAAATTTGATGCTCAAGAAGTCACATACAAAAAAATACACATTTTCTAAAATACAAAGTTTTTTCGTATTGGTGTTTTGCATGTTAGGTACTTTGATACATGTTTAAAATTTTTTTCAAAATTTCATATCTTGCTTAGAACATGTATTCATTGCCCATACATAGCATTTTTTTTAACCAATACAAAATATTTTTAAAAATAGTTTACATTTCAAAAATACTCAGAAAACTCTGTTTTGTCCTAAGTCGGTCGACCGACCGGTCGACCATAGCCTAGTACAGGCCAGAACGGTCGACCGAGCGGTCAACCGCCCTCTGGCCAATGTTTGTGCACGTTAGTCGATCCGAATGGTCAACCGCTAACCCCAGCGGCCGACCGTCAGGTCGACCGACTGGCTCACCTTATTTTGAAAATACACCTAGAGGGGGGTGAATAGGTGTACCAGCTAATCTAATGACAAATGATACGGAATTAAAACTAAATGCAACACACTATGTGTAACCAAAGAGTGTAGCTGAATTCTCAGTGAAGGGCTCTGGACTATCTCCTCGAGATTCCTCTAAATTAAGAGTCGATGTGCTATATGAAGCTCTTTTGGTTCAACACAAGTATGGATAGACAACCAATATCAAGCATGTCAGAATATGTGTAATATAAAGCAATGCAAGATGTAAGAGAGATAGAGTTTAGAGATAGTGGATCAAACACAAACAACAAGATATGTTTCGAGGTTCGAGCCACTGCTCTATGTCCCTACCTTCACACAGAAGAATTTCCACTATGTCCACACAGGACCTCATACAAAGGGAACCTCCACCGAGGAATTTGCAATTACAAACTTAGGAGTACACAACTCCTCTCTCTAATGTAACCCCCTCTACAAAAGAGGCAAGGCACAAAACCAAAACACAATCACCTTTATACAAGAGGGATGGGCACAAAGCCAAACAACAATCACCCCTACATAGGAGGGATAAGGCACAAAACCAAACAACAACCACAATCACTTCTACACAAGAGGGATGACCACAAACCCAAAGCACAACCCCAATCACCTCTATACAAGAGGGATAGGCACAAAGCCAAAGCAAAGAAGGGATTACAACACTTGGTGATCACAATAGACCACAAACAATTTCCTCACAAAATCAAGATTCTATAGATAGGATAGATATGATAGCTCAAGTATGAGAAAACATGGTGTTTGAAAAACAAAATCACAAAGAAAATTACTTGAGAAAAATACTAGAATGAAGTGGAAATGAAGATCAAAATCAAATTTTCAAAGTCTCTATTTTTCTTTGATTTTTTCAACCCTTACAATTAAAAATAAAACTTTTAGCACAAAAACACTTTTCAAACTTGCTGCCAAACTCTTGAAAGATGGGAAGAGAAGCTCACTAAAAATCTTGTTGAAAATAGCCCAAGAGAAGGCTTATTTATAGCCTCTCAAAAATATATCCGTTGGCAGCCAGAAAAGGTCAGAATTGACCTTCCAGTCCACGGCCAACGGTCAATTTTCTGGCTGTTTTGCCTCCGGTCGACTGGGCCAAGCCTATCGGTCGACCGCCTGGTCGACGGCCACTTACACGAGACTTGGGTAGTTATAGTCGGTCGACCCGCCCAGTCGACTGGCCTTCTAGGCTGGTCCTTATACACGTCCTCATGCACATAGGTGGACCAGTCTGGTTGACCGACCTCTGGTCCGGTCGACCGTTCGGTCGACCACCAGCAGGATCTGACTGAGATTAAGGGACTTGAAACTTAGACATTTTAACTCAACAAAAAACCCATAAATTATCATGAATTTCACAAAAATTAGTTCTTATAAATATTTGAAGAACAAATATGTGTGACAAAAATTCAACACATATTACAAACTATTTGAACTATTTTTGTGATATATAAATTAGGCTTAAACACAAAATCAGTATTTTCTAAAAACCAAACTTCGAAATGGAAACCGATTTTTTCTCAAACTTGTATAAATACAAAAACAAGATATTTAATCTCTTTTGAAGTGTAGAGTATATGGATAGAATCCAATACACATATAAATATATATCTATGTTTTTTACATTAAATTCAAAAATAAGTTTTGTTAATTACAAAAATATAAACACATGAAATAGAATCTCATCAAAATAAGTTTTTATAATTAAATGAAGCATAGATGTATATAGATGAAATCTAATATACATTAAACCATGTAAACTTTTTTGATTTTATCTATTCATGAAAACATATATATTTGAACTTGAAATCCAAAACCCGATTAAACCGAAAATCAAACATATTGAACTTGTGTGTGTGTGAACTTGAGCATATCAACACTAGTCTATCTTTACACAAGATCTAAACACAATCTAAACTAAAGACAACCGAAGTTTTCTTCTAGAACTCCTTCTCTAAGCCGACTCGATCCAAACACGATCTAATGAGCTTGACTCCAACCGAGTGCTAGATGCGATCTTGACGCGCGAGCTCTTGAATCTACATGTGTTAGCTCTAAAACTCCTTTGTTGAAGATAAGTACCTACTAAGATCTTGATAGTAAATCTGAAACTATATAAACACAGGATCATTAGTACTATAACTACATGAGTTAATCATCATCAAAACTAGAGTGATGGGCCTTTGGGCCAACAATCTTCCTCTTTTTAATGATGACAAAACTCATAGAGTTATATATGCATGGATTAAGGATAAGTTTCATAGAAGCTCCCCCTTAACTCATGTATAGAAATAAACAATAAAGATATTCAATAAAGTGCATAATTTAAACAAAAACATATATGCATAAATAAGAAAATAAACATGCATATATAAACTCACTAAATTCTTCTCTCCTTTTTTGTCAATTCATCAATAAAGAGGTGAGGACAATCAAACAAAAGATATGTATGCGATAAACATTCATGAAGAGGAGAGACGGTAAGTTAGCCCCCCTATATATATGCATTACATGAAGAAGGGAAGACTAGACCCTAACCACATAAAGCATAATATATAATGTATAACGGAGACGTTAAGCTCCATCTACACATGTGTATCACGTAAAAAAGAGAGGTCAATCTCTACCATTTGTGTAATACACTTCAACATGAATCTAATATAGAGGAGATGTTAAGCTCCCCTTCATATAGGCAATATATATCAACAAATTTTGAAACCAATTTTAAAACAAAATTTTGAAATTTTTAGAAGTAAAAAAATAAATTTTGACACCAGTTGAAATTAAATTATAGTTGACAAAAATAAATATAGGTACCACTTGTAAAAAAAAATTTAAGATACTAATAGTAGATTTTGATACCAATTGAAAGTGAAACGTGAAATATATTTTGATACCAAATAAATATCAATTGAAATATCAATTATAATACAAATTGAAATCAATGTATAAGCTTGTAAAGATACTAATTAACATTTAGAATATCATTAAGTTTAATATAAACATAATTTGTGCTTTAAGAATGTAAAGATATTGTAAAACAATCAAATCATATATATGTATGTATGAAAATGAAAATACCAATTGAAATTGATACTAACTGAAATTTGAAGCATACGTATATAAGAAACAACTATGAGTATACAAAAATAAAATTTCATGAAGATCATATGTATAACTCATACCTATCACCCTTTTCATGCACAAGTTTAATAGATATTCAATAAGGGTATACTAGACATGGTCTCCCAACCATCTGCCCTTAGATGGTAGGGGTTTTCAAAAAGTCATGATTTGAAAATATTTTAACATATTTGAAAATCACCACCAATTGAAGAATAAAAACTAGTTTAGAGATAATTTTGAAAAACTAGTTAAAGATCCTTCAAAACATAAAACCAAATCATATATCCTATGAAGTATTGCTAAGTACACAAAAATTGTCACTCAAGATCTATAAAGCTAAAAAATTTACTCATAAAATAGAGTCATGAGTAAATATAAATAATGTGAGTGTACAAGAATCATGTGAAAAGTATAATCATAGAAATAGTCAATGAAACTCATATGAAATTCCTTTTATCAAAAATAAGAAATCATCAAAACTAAATAGGCTTCAAGGTATATGTATGTTTTGTTGAAACTAAAAGCATATATACATATCCCAAGCGTAAATGAGTCCATAAAAGAAATTTGAATGAAAAGCAAGTGATTCTAGGATAGATATGTATATCTATTAATTTTTAGACAAAATTAACATATACATGAAGCTAAACACATTTTTGTGAAAACATGTACACAAATAGGGAATACAAGTAGAAATGTAAGAATAATCAAAACTAGGTTATACATGTACATGTAATGAGTATAAATGAGCAATGAAGCACAAACATATAATAATCAAGTGTAACTCACTACTTATACAAGTATAAACACAAGTTTTCATGAAAACTTCATCTAAACAAGTAATCAAAAATATGAAGTACAAAATCATAAATAAACATGATCATTAGATTAAATGCATGAGCTTTAGAGTTAGGATATACACAATAGCTAAACTATAGTGAGAACACAAAAATTATTCCATTTAAATATGAGTGTATCTCAAATACTATTTATGTATATCTCAAGCCTAATTAACATTGCATTTAACATAATACATGAAAAACATGAAAACCAATACATGCTAAAAACGTCAATGTAAAAGCATGTAAACTAAATAAGGAGTTAAAGATAGTTAACAAAAGCAATAGGGCTAATCTCTAGGTCTCCAAACCATGGTGGTCCTCCCACCAAACTTCTTTGAAGGTGATGCATCTAATGTAGTGTCCATCAAGTTCAAACGCATCCACTATCAAGGCACCAATACCCTCACGTCAAGTGAGAGCCCACACCTACATCAAATGTAATAGGGGTGAATTTTGGTACCCACATTTTCTTGGGTCCATTGGGGTTAGCACCTTTCCTAACCCAAATAAATTTGTTTGCAAAATTTGAATTATGTATCCTATCATAACAAAACTTTGCAAGGTGGCCCTTACGTCCATAATGTGTATAAGTGTACACATGAGCATACATAGTGTCATGTATGTGAACATGAAAAGCATGTGCATGCCGTGAATAGTGTGCATGAATATGAGGTGCATGTTTCTTGGGAAACATGGATTCTAATTTCTTATGATTCAAAGCATATTGGCGCAAAGTGGAGCTCAAACAATCTACACTCTTCTTTGACATACATATATTATTATTAATATTTGAAGAAGAAGTAGAGCATGCAATATGTTTATCATTAGAGGATGAATCTATAGTAGCATGACAAACATGAGAATCTAAATCATTTTTTAAAGAAGTATTTTTCTTTGAAACTAAATCCAATTCTTTTGAGATTAAAACAATTTTAAGTTTTGAAGACAAAACCTCATTTTTCTTCAAAACATCATCACAATCATTTTTTTCAAAATTTTATTTTCCTTTAAAATAAGGTCAAGTTGGGTTTTCAAGGAATCCCATTCACTTGAAATCTCAACCCTCTCTTGCAAAATCATGTTTAGCCTTGAAAATAAATTTTTATTTTCTTCTTTTAATTTAGAACTTTTATTTTTAAAACTTTATACTTTGAAAGAATGTTTTCACAAAATATAGATAGTTCTTCATTTAATGCATGTGCATCCATGTTATTATCACAAGAAGAACTAACACCATCATCTAGTTGAGTATCCAAATGTACCTCAAGGAAGTCAATCCCTTGGACCATATAGCAAGTTTTGTCGGACTTATCCACTGAGGGTTCCTTCTCCATATAGTTTGTCGTCTGTAACTCAGGAGATGTCAATGTGTTCCATACTACAAAAGCAGAATCACAATGAGAAATAATAGAAAGATAAACTTTGCTAAGTGTGTGCCTAAGTGCCACTAAGGCTAGTTCATTGGCCTTTATATACTTATCATTACCAAGATAAGATTTCTTGGTAGTGGCAAGATAAACATGCACTCCAAGAGTTTTAAGGTACATGGACATCTTAACTTTCCTAATATCAATGTTGGTAACATCATACATGAGAGGGGCAAGGTGATCCATAAGTGTATAAACTATATATGTGCAAATGTAAATCTAGATTAGCTAACCAAGATCTCACTCCTAGGTGGTAAAACCTAATATCAGGAGAGTAGGCTCTGATACCAATTTAAAATACACCTAGAGGGGGGTGAATAGGTTTACTAGCTAATCTAATAACAAATGATGCGGAATTAAAAACTAAATGCAACACATTATGTGTAACCAAAGAGTGTAGCCAAATTTTTGTTAAAGGGCTCTGGACTATTTCCTCGAGATTCCTCTAAATTAAGAGTTGAGGTGCTATATGAAGCTCTCTTGGTTCAACACAAGTATGGACACACAACCAATATCAAGCATTTAAGAATATGTGCAATATAAAGCAATGCAAGATATAAGAGAGATAGAGTTTAGAGATAGTGGATTAAACACAAACAACAAGATATATTTCGAGGTTCGAGTCACTGCTCTACATTCTCGCCTTCATATAGAAGGATTTCCACTACGTCCATACAGGACCTCCCACAAAGAGAACCTCCACTGAGGAATTTGTAATTACAAACTTAGGAGTACACAACTCCTCTCTCCAATACAATCATCTCTACACAAGAGGCAAGGCACAAAGCCAAAACTCAATCACCTCTACACAAGAGGGATGGACAGAAAGTCAAACAGCAAACACCTTTACATAGGAGGGATAAGGCACAAAGCCAAACCATAACCACAATCACCTCTTCACAAGAGGGATAACCACAAATCTAAAGCACAACCCCAATCACCTTTACACAAGAGGGATAGGCACAAAGCCAAAGCAAAGAAGGGATTACAACACTTGGTGATCACAATAGACCACAAACGATTTCCTCACAAAAACAAGATTCTATAGCTAGGATAGATATGATAGCTCAAGTGTGAGAAAACAAGGTGTTTGAAAAACAAAATCTCAAAGAAAAATACTTGGGAAAAATACTAGAATGAAATAGAAATGAAGATCAAAACCAATTTCCAAAGACTCTATTTTTTTTGATTTTTTCAACCCTTGAACACAATAAAAAATAAAATTTTCAGCGCAAAAACTCTTTTCAAGCTTGCTGCAAAACTCTTGAAAGATGGGAAGAGAAGCTCACTAAAAATCTTGTTGAAAACAGCCCAAGAGAAGGCTTATTTATAGTCTCTCAAAAATATATCCATTGGCAGCCAGAAAAGGTCAGAATTGACCTTTTGGTCGACCGGCCGGTTGACCGGCCAACGGTCAAATTTTTGACTGTTGTGCCTCCGGTCGGCCGCCTGGTCAACCGGGGCAAGCCTGTCGGTCGACCACCCGGTCGACCGGCACTACACGAGACTTGGGTAGTTACAGTCAATCGACCGCCTGGTCGACCGGCCTTCTAGGCTGGTCCTTATGCATGTCCTCGTGCACATCAGTCGACTGGTCTGGTCGACCGACCTCTGCTCTGGTCGACCGTCTGGTCGACCGCCAGCAGATCTGGCTGAGATTAAGGGACTTGAAACTTAGACATTTTAACTCCAATAAAATCCCATAAATTCTCATAATTCTATAAAAATCAGTTCTTATAAATATTTGAAGAGCAAATATGTGTGACAAAAATTCAACATATATTACAAACTATTTGAACTATTTTTGTGATATATAAATTAGGCTTAAACACAAAATCGGTATTTTCTAAAAATCAAACTTTGAAATGGAAATCCAATTTTTCTCAAACTTATATAAATACCAAAACAAGATATTTAAACTTTTTTGAATTATAAAGTGTAAGGATAGAATCCAATACACATATAAAATATATATCTATGTTTTTGACATTAAATTCAAAAATAAGTTTTATTAATTACAAAACTATAAACACATGAAATAGAATCATCAAAATAAGTTTTTTTAATTAAATGAAGCATAGATGTATATAGATGAAATCCAATATACATTAAACCATGTAAACTTGTTTTGATTTTATCTATTCATGAAAACCATATATATTTGAACTTGAAATCTAAAACCCGATTAAACCGAAAACCAAACATATTGAACTTGTATGTGTGTGTGAACTTGAGCATATCAACACTAGTCTATCTTTACACAAGATCTAAACATAATCTGAACTAAACACAAACTGAAGTATTCTTGTAGAACTCCTTCTCCAAGCTGACTCGATCCAAACACGATCCAATGAGCTTGACTCCAACCGAGTGCTAGATGCGATCTTGACGCGCGAGCTCTTGAATCTACATGTGTTAGCTCCAAAACTCCTTTGTTGAAGCTAAGTACCTACTAAGATCTTGATAGTAAATCTAAAACTATATAAACACAAAATCATTAGTATTATAACTACATGAGTTAATCATCATTAAAACTAGAGTGATGGGCCTTTGGGCCAACAACTTTCTGTTAGGGTCCGGTCAATTGAGCGATCGACCAAGCACTTTAAGAATTTTTTTAATCGAGTCCGGTTGACCGAGTAGTTGTCGACCATGCCTAACGGCTAGTTCTGTGATGAACGACTGGTCGACCATAGTCCTGTCATTAGCCTATGACAGCTATTTTTCAAAAATTTATTTTTCTCCTGAAATTTTAAATGTGCGTTTTTGACTTCTATAGGTCAAATTATTCTCTTTGTGACTAGATATACTATACTAAAAGAGTTTTCCTATTGCCTATATAAAGGGTCATTGGGATTAGATTAAAGTACAACAAAAATTCATTTGAAAATCAAGTTTGCTTCAAAAGAGAAAAGTTCTTACATTTTTTTTCTAGTTTTCAAGTTCTTTCAATTTCAAAGCTTTTTAATTGATTTTTCAGCTCTTAAATTCTCTCTCTATTGAATTTTACTCTCACAAACTCCTTGAGCTTCTATTTATATCTATTCTATAGGAAGTTGTAAAGAAGAGAGTATTTGTGATCTCGTGATCGCTGAGAGCCTTATAAAAACTCAATTGGCTTTGTGCTATCTCTTATATAGAGGATTGAGTTGTGGAGTTGTGTAGTCCGGATCATTGTAAAATCCCATTGTAAGGTCATTTTGTGGAAGATCCTATAGTGGATAGTGAAATCCTTCACAGTGGTGAAGGCGGGAAAGTAGAGCAGTGGCTCGAATCTCGAAATTAATTCTTCGTATTTGCGTTTGCTTGTCTCTATCTTTGTTGCTTCTATTTCATTTGCTTGCATCTTATTCATTCATATTTGACGGTCTTTAACCATCTGAATAAGAAAGCCATTGAACACCTCAACTCTTAATCTAGAGGAATTGTGAGGAGAAGTTCAGAGCACTTCATAGGGAATTCGGCTTCAATTCTTGTTTTGAGTGACCGGTTTGCATCATTCATCATAATTAGTTTTATTTCGCATTTGATTAGTATTACACCTATTCACCCTCCCCTCTAGGTGTATTTCACTATGGTGTCTGTTTGCCAAGGTTATCTGAGGTCAGGGCTTATCTCTGGCTAGTTATTAATGAAGCTATCCTTACAAGGGACAACCTTAGGAAGAGGAGCTGGCAGGGGCCTATCATTTCTGCCCTCTGTATTGCAGATGAAGAATCAGTCGACCATCTTTTCTTGGGCTGCCCCTTTAATGTTCGCATTTGTGAGAAGTTAGCACTGTGCCTGAGATTTCACTATCCATAATTACCTTCCTCAGAGAACTTTCTTTGGTCATCCTGGAGATTAGAATCTTTTAAAAATGTGAAAGGGTTCTTTGGGATTTATCACGGCGGCTGTTTTCTGGGGTATTTGGAGGGAAACAAACAATAGAATTTTTAATAGCTCGACCAGAATTTCCAACCAGACTTTCCCTGTTAGTATTACCTTTATCTCTTACTAGATCCATCTCCTTTCGGATAGCTCCAGGGAGTTAGCGAAGGGGTCCGTCGAGCAGATCACACAGGCCAGACTTCTAATACTGGATCAGAAGAGACGCATGATAGGGATGACGACAATGATACGACAACATGTGACCGGTGAACGACGGACCCCTGGTTTTGGTATTCAGGATGTTACCTGATTATTCTACAGGTGATGAGTTTGATTTATACACATATTTTATAATATGCCTATTATTTATCACATTTAATTCTGCACTCGCATGTTTTCTTATAATTATGTAAAAATTAGGTCAAGAGTGCAAATTGGAGAAAAGAGAGCAAAATAGCGAAAAATTGATACAAAAGGAGATTGCAGTAAAAATTATTCCAAATCAAAGGACCCAGAGCGAAAACAACACTGGCACAGAAGACTCCAAGTATCATAGAAGAAGTGCCAAAAGATAGAGGACTGAAGTTGTCAGATGTCGGTTGGCCAGCAAACCCAATCGGCTATGCAGCCGATGACTGGTCAGAGGCGGGTCAACATTAATCTCCAAATGCAGGTTGAATTCAAAAACATAATGTTCAATAGTTGTCGGTTGAGCGACCAACTTGATCGGCTGAGCAGCTGACCTATTTTGAAATCTTGTGACGCAATTTTTTTGTAGAATTTGTTTATAATTAGAAGATCGTATTAGTATTTTGATCAAACTCTGGATAAGCCTGCAGCCTACAAAAGAGCCTGTAATTTTTTGTAAAATAGATATCTCTCTCTTATTCTCTATTTTAGAGAATTCTTAAATAAAGATTTAGCTTTCAGTTTTAGCTTTAAGAGAAGAAATTCTGGTGCTTTAGAAGAAGAAGATCAGAGGAGAAGCGGCGATTAAGGATTAGACGTGATCCTCAAATTGGTGTATCTTTTTCTTTCTCTTTTAATTTACTATATGAAGATTGAAATCATGTTTATTATTTTGCTTTGCGATTTCTTTATCATGACCTAAATCTTCATAGCAAGGGCATTGATGTAGGCAATTATATGAAGATTTAATCTTGTTATTGTGTTTATTTCTGTTCTACTACTTCGTTCTTTATGTTAGATCTTTCTATGTTAAGTTTTTATTCTTATCCTTCAAGTTATTAATTGATTGCAACAATATATAGATAACTAAGTTTGAGATCGAAATAAGATAATCTAGCAATCATTCATAAGAATAGGAACCACATTCTCATGTTGAGACCGAAAGGAGATACATAGATTGTGCAATCATAAGAGAAAGATCTGTTGGCCCAAAGGCCTATCACTCTAGTTTTGGTGATGACTAACTCATGTAGTTATGTTCTAATAATCTTGTGTTTATTAAGTTTCAGATATTAATCAAGATCTTAGTTGGTGTTTAGCTTCAACAAAAGATTCAGAGTAAAGTTTTGAACTATCACATAGTGATTCAAGAGCTCACGCTTATAGAACATATCTAGTACTCAAGATGGAGTCTAGCTTGGAGAATCAAGTTTGGGTCAAGTTTATACGAAAAAGAAGATCTTGAAGAAGACTTGAGTTTAAAGTTTGTGAGTTTAAATCTCTTATAAGGAATAGATCAGTTTTGATTGCTCAAGCTCACACACACAAAGTTTGATATTGATTTTCAAGAATAAAAGTTTGGATTTTGGTTTTACATGTTTACATTTTTGGTTTCAAGAAAAGATTTCATCAAAAATAAGTTTACATTATTTTATATGTGCATTGGATTCTATCTATACACATTGAGCTTCATTTGAGTTTCAATAACTTGTTTTTATATTTATGCAAGTTTTGTAAAAATTAGATTTCCATTTAAAAGTTTAGTTTTTGAATAAAACTATTTTTGTTTTTATGAATAAGTTTCTATATCTCAAAAATAAATTCACATGTTTGTAATATGTGTTATTTTTATCACACATATTTGTGCTTTAATCTATTTACATGAACTTACTTTTGTAAAATTTATAGAGATTTATTGGCATTTAAATTAAATTTAAAAAGATAGTTTCAAGTATACTTAGTATTTTTTGACAACCAGGTTGAGCTGTCGATAGCTCAATGGAGCTGTCGAATAGCCAACACCGCACTGTCGATAGGTTCTTTTAGAGAACCGTCGATAGTGTTTTCCAGTATATAAGGGTTTGGGCTAACTGTCGATAGTCCAAAGGAACAGTCAACAACTGATACGTTATGTATCAGCTTAACTGTCGACGACTCCTTTGGACTGTCAACGGTGTTAGCTTGCAACGAATATAATTCTAACCATTGCACATTGGACTGTCGACAATCTAATTGGACTGTCGACAGCTCCAGTGACGTTTGATCCCTGTTTTGAATTAAAACAAGATTTTCTCCTTTCTAACTATTTTCAGTTATCCCCCAATAAGTACATTTTATCTTTTTTAGGACTTTTTACTGATTTAGCTCTCTAATGATATTTACCCTCTTCCTATAAATAGGGGTCATTGGAGAGAGCTTTAAAAAAAATAGAGTTTTTACAAGATTTTCAAGAGAAATTTTTTCACATTCAACAAAGTTTTAAAACAAGTTTTGTGCTTCATAATATATATCTCTATCGTGTTTCAACATTTTGAAAAATTAAAGAAATTTTTTTTGGGAAATTCTAGTTCAAGTTTTCAATTTCTATATTATTCAAGAAGTTTTTCCAAGTGTTTTCTTTTGTGCATCACTTCTAAAATCTTTATTATCTCACAAGTTTGAGCTATTCATTGTAAAATCTATCCTCTAAGATCTTATTTTGAGAGGTGTTGTTTGGGATCTTTGTGCTCACCAAGTGTTGTAACCACTCTTTTACTTTGTACTTTGGCTTTGTGCTATCCCCCTTGTGTAAAGGTGATTGCTTTGTGCATGGACTTTGTGTCTTGGCTTTATGCCTCCTCTTGTGTAGAGAATTGAGCTTTGTATCCTTTGTGGAGTTTCTTAGTGGAGATAGTAGAAATTCTTCTGGGTGAAGGCGGCGACATAAAGCTTGGTGCTTGAACCTCGAAATATATTTTTGTGTTTGTGTTTGATTATTTCTATCAACTCTACTCTCTTTATATCTCGCATTACTATTATTGTTTATCTATACATGCTTGATATTGTATTTACACTTGTATCAATCCAAAAGAACTATTGAAGTACCTCAACTCTTAATCTAGAGGAATCTTGAGGAGAAGTTCTGGAGCCCTTCACCGGAAATTCGATTTCCTCTTTGGATATCACTTGTGTCTAATTTTGTTAGTGTATAATTTTTAATTATAGATTATTTTTTATTATTAGAACTACACCTATTCACCCTCCTCTAGGTATATTTTCAATTGGTATTAGAGCTAGTGCTCCAAAATTAAGTTTAATAATTAGGAGTGATCTTATATTTTCTAATCATTATGCTTAGTTACACTCACTCATGGATTATCGTGCTCTGACTATATTTGATGTTTCAAACATCGATATATGAAAACTTTAAATGAGTTCATAAAGTCTTAGGTATTCATGTTTATCTTACCACAACTAAAAGGTCGTATATTTAAAATGGTAAATATTTAGAGGCTAATGCACAATCCATGATGGCACTAAAGAAAACTCTAAATAAGGATTATCTTTCAAGGGTTGCTATTTGTGATTTTGCCTCTACAGTGTGGAACATGTTGATCTCTCTTGAAGAATAATCTTCAAATGATGTTGGGAGAGATTCTAGTGAAGATTATTTGTGATTCTGCCTCTGCAGTGTGGAACATGTTGATCTCTCTTGAAGAATAATCTTCAAATGATGTTGGAGAGATTCTAGTGAAGATGATTCTGACCAAGCTTGCTTCATGGTTTAAGGAAATGACTCTCTTGAGATAAATTCAAAATCCAATCTTGATAATTGTGCAAGTACATCTAATGATAATATGTCTAGTGAGGACGCGCAAATGTTGAATGGAGAGCTTTCCATGTTTTGTGAAGATTTATTGAGAAATATAAATTGTTGAAAAATAATAGCTTAGAGTTAAAGAAAGAAAATGAATTTTTGTCTTCAAAGCTAGATTTCGTTATGGAAGAAAAAAATGTGATTTTAAAAGAAAAAAATTCTTTGAAAGCTCAACTTATATTTTGTTTTAAATGAAAATGAGATTTTAAAAAATAAAAATGATTTGATTTCTAAAGAAAAATATGTTGCTTTAAAAGAGAATGATGCTTTATCTTCAAACCTTGATTTTGTTTTGAAAGAAAATGATTCTTTAAAAAAATTAAATTGTTTTAATTTCAAAAGAATAAAGATTCTTTGAAAAATATTTTGATTCAAAAAAAAAATTCTTCTTCAAAAGAAAAGGTTTTATTTCTCATGTTCATGATGTTTCTTCTTTGAATGTTGAAATAAGATTTGTGTTTTGACAAAAAAATATTGATTGTTTTGGCTTAACGTTGAGTCAATATGTTTTTGACCATAAATGTTTGGAATCCGTATTTCAAAGAAAAAAAGCTCCACCTACTCATGCACATACTCCACGGCATGCACATACGCTTCATACTCAAAAGTATGCCAATGTGTATTATTGTTCACATTGTGGCCGCAATGGTCACTTACCTAAATTTTGTTTTGATACATTAAATTTTTTGAATAAACTTGTTTGGGTTCGTAATGGTACTAACCCAAGGACCCAAGAAAGTTTGGTTACTAAAATCCACACCATTTATATTTGATATAGGTATGGGCTTTCATAAGACATGAGAGGCTTGGTGTCTTGGTGGTGGATGCAATCGAAGCTTAACGAACTATATCCATGGATGCATTACTATCAAGGAGTTTAGGTGGAGGACCACTTAGTTTTGGAGAAATAGAGATTAGCCCTACCGGTGTTGATAACTATCTCTATGCTCCATTTATATTGTTTTTATATACTTCCTATTGATGATTTTTAACTTATCATTGTTAACATATTTTGGTTTACATGTGTTTAAATATAAAATTTATTAGAACTTGTGATATACTTATATAGATTTTGAGATACACTCTAGATTTTATGCCAAAATCATTGCATATACTTTGTGTTCTCAATTTTTATTTAAATTATATTTGTATATCCTAATTTTAATGAATCTTGTATGTTTAAACTTATGATTAAATTTATTTCTCAACCATGTTTTGGTATTTCATGCAAGTAATGCTCTGATTACGTGTCTAAATGTAATTTTTGTTAAAACTTGAGATTATACATGTACAATTCTTGAGATATACTTAATTTTAGTGATATATTTATTTTATTTTATTTTTGTAGTCAATTCATATTTGAATGTACTTCTATGTATGTTTTAGTTTTGATGATTCTGGCATGTTATATATATAAGATATATCGTGTTTTTTAGATTTTTCTTGATTCGTGTTTTCATGATCAAGTTTTTCATATGTCAAAGGTTAGAAAGAATTTCATATGAGTTTTGATAAAATTTGAACTTTATTATTTTATCGTTATGAAAATGTTTCTTACATGACTCTTGTGGGCTTATCTTTTGTTTACTCATGATTTTAGATTCATGAGCATACATATGCTATATAGATTTTTAGTGACAATTTTTGTGTAATAAACATGTCTCAAGGGATATATGATTTGTTTCTTATTTGAAGAATTTTGAAGTAGTTTTCAATATAATTTTAAATTAGCTCTTTTATTCTTCATTTGGTAGTGTTTGAAGTTCACTTAGAGGGGGGTAATAGGTGATAAGCTAATCCAATGATGAATTAATGCGAAATTAAAAACTATTTAAGAAAACTAAAAACTATTAAGCTAAACACATAAGGTATAATACAAGAGTGTAGCTAAATTCCCGGTGAAGGGCTCTAGACTATCTCCTCAAGATTCCTCTAGATAAGAGTTGAGGTGCAGCTATGGCTCTCTTGGTTGAATACAAGTGTGAGCAAACAATTCCAAGCATATAACAATAAGGTACAAAATATATCAAGCATATAAAGAGATAAGTAATGTAAGTATGCAATATATAAACACAAGTGAGAGATAGAGGGAGCATTCGCAAACACGGGAGAATTGTTTCGAGGTTCGAGCACCCTTGCTTTATATCCCCACCTTCAATACTATGAAAGATTTCTACTAAAACGAGATCACCGGATCACACGGTGCCGCAACACCTACAACGAGTTCACACTAGAACTCCTTGGACTCACTAGTCCCTCTATTGTTCCCACAAGAACAACACATGTAAGTACACTAGCTTAACGAGGCTGCACTTCTACATCGAGCTCCCACTAGAACTCGAAATAACACGAACCCGCAAGTTCGCCTCAAATACAAGAATGAACACTTGTTGATCTAAACACTTTGATCACCTAAAAATACTCTCACAACAAAGATATCGAGAGGATTGATATAGCAATGAATAGCTCAAGTATGTGTGAGAAAACAAGATAGAATGGTGGAGGAAAAACTCAAGAAATTTCTTTTCAAAACACTCTTGAAAAACTCTCCTTTTGATATGAAAGTTTTAGCTCTAAAACAAGTGGAGATAAACATTTAGAATGGCAGGAAAAACTAGCTTGAAACCCACTTCAAATCTTGTAGAAAACAATCTAAGGGAACCCCAATTTATAGGCCTCCAAAATCTAGCCGTTGGGGTCCAAATCAGCAGCTGACACTGCTGTCAGTCAACCGGCCGATCGACCGCGAAAGGTCGAATTTCTGACCGTTGGGAAAAGCAGTCGACTGGATGGTCGACCGAAAACTGGGCCTTGACCTAACGGTCGACCAGGGCCATTTACAGAGATCAGAGCTCTCTAACGGTCGACCATTCGATCGACCAGCCCTTGGCTGTGCACGTTTGTGCACATCGGTCGACCGCCCGGTCGACTGACTTCTGGCTCGGTCGACCGATCGGTTGATGATCGGGGTAAAGCCGCGCACAAAAAGTGTATGTTTTGAAATGGATATTTAAAGTGTGTGTGCTTTGGCTTCCTCGATACTTCCGTTATAGCATAGAGGCTAAAACGAGTCGAATCCACAAGGACGGGAGGCGATAGAAGCTTTACCGGTTGATTCACGTATTTGTTAAAGATTCTTCAAAGTTTTAAAGAATGAAACGAAAAGAAAGTAAAGAATGAAAAGAGATATGTACGGTGAAATACGAAGAAGTGGGAAACATAGAAAAGAATGGTTTTTGTAGTTTTGTTTTTATATCTAAAATAAAGTGAAAAAGAAAGAAAACTCACGGCTACTAACTACTAATGACTCCACCAACACGCTAACCTCTTAGTGATAGTTGCCTCACATGTATCATTGGCCATCACTAGTCCTTAGCTCAAGAGCAATTCAAAGCATGACCCATATGTAACTCATTGCAACCCAACTCAACAAACAAGTGCAAGCTACACTTAAACCATCAAAATTAAAAGTAAGCATGGATTAAAGTAATGTTAGCTTGTTAGTGGTTAGGAAGTTAGAGTTAGATCCATCATCATGAGCCATCAATGGCTCTTGCAAGAGCGAGGCCAAATCGAGGCTATTAGATTCATGTGGATTATCATAAAAGAAGTTAGCAAGTTAGTGGTTAGTAGTTAGTTGCCATGAGAGAAAAGATTAGCTATGCATGTAAAAGAAGTTAGATAGAAAACAAAGAGAGGTAAAGAGAGCACCTTTCATAGCGTGTCACCTTCTATTACAAGTACTCTTGCATTCCACTCATGTATCACTCTTTCTCCTAATACAAGATCTAAAACAAAATTAAAAATACAATAGGGAAGAAGAAGAACTAATCTAAGCTAAACTAAACTACAACATGAAATGAAAAACTGCCCTAAAACTTGCATATCCCAAGTCTGGAACCCCAGGGGGGTATTTATAGCCACCAGGGAAGAGGGGGGCCAGAGGACAGGCCCTGGAAACGCGGCCGGGGCCGCGGCCATACTGGGGCCGCGCGCGGCGCTTAGAGCCATGCGCGGTCCCGTCTGTCCCCTGTCAGGCCCTGTGCCGGGTTTCGTCTTTGCAGCCCCTGGTTTTCACAGAATCAGCTCTCTAAGTCAATAGCTATCTTTAATAGGCTTTTAATCACCAATTAAATGGTGATTTAGGGTCTTCTTCTTCATTGCACACCATGGACCTAGAATCAAGTAAGCAAAGCTTTATTAGCAGAATTTAATATAAAATTAATGTGAAGATGTGATACAAATTATGCAAAATTAGAGACTAATCACACCCCCACACTTATCTTTTACTCGTCCCGAGCAAAACAAAAAACTAAGGAATTATTACACCACTTTCGCAGGTGACGCGATTGCATTGAGCATGTGCAACAAGCCGTTAAACCTCTAAGTTCCCCTTAAAGGAGGAGTTTTGTCTCCTGAGGGTTTTCAGTGGATTACACCCACAAAATCCATAAAGAAAGAAATCAAATGTTAGTATTTTAAAAATGCATTTTTGAAATAGAGAAAAGTGTTGAAGTATTTTCGTGAAAATATAAGTGATCTAAGGTCATAGGTTAATAAGAAATTGTTCTTTCTTAAACTAAGTCAAAATGCAAAAAATCTTGTTATAAATTAAATGTAAGAATTTAAAATTGAATTGACTCTTTGATCTTTCATAAAACTCTTAGAAAAATATGCACTTTGTGAACTGTGGAGATTTTTGGGATATTGACTCAAACTTTCATGCCATTGATTTTTATATATTTATTATTTATTTTCAACTTTTTTTTCTTCTTCCCTTAGTTTTCTTAGACTTTCTTATTTACCCCGGTAGTGAGCTTTTAGCCAGTGACTCCTAAACCAGATGGTCTTAGGGCACCAGATGAGAAAACATCCCTCGGACTTAAGGACTCAGTAAACAAGGCCACAAAACTAAAGGAGATTATTTGATTTTTGTCCACCGTTTTAGGTATGAATAATCATGCTTCCTGAGGCATAATTACCCAACTTCAATAAGTGATTTTTTATTATCGTAAATATATATATATATATATATTATATATATATTTTTTATTATAACATTTCAGTCTTTGTTTCAATCCCAAAAATTGTGTAAGTGTGGAGTGCATAAATCTAAGGCAAAATTCAAGATCAAATTATCTTTTCAATTTTACTTTCTTATCCTAAAATTTAAACAAGATCTATTATTTTGACTTGGTTTAAAATTTCATAATTTTAGGTCTTCCTAATTTCTAAGATAATTTTAATTTTCTTAAAATGGATCAAAACTATTTCTCTTAATTCAAAAAGTTTTGTAAAAAGAAAAGAAAAGAGTTTTTTTAATTTTTATTTAAAAAGAAGTGTAAAAGAAAGAGAATGTAAAACTAACTATGTTAGTAAACCCTCCCCCACACTTATCTCATGCATGGTTCTCAATGCATTGTGAATGTGTAAATACATGAAACAAATGGAGAAGGAAGGAAGATTACCTCAAGGGGGTGGCTCCGGTGGTGGTCTGATTGGGTCAAGCGTTGCTACCCAATCAAAATAGCGTGGATCGTGCAAGAACCCACCAATGACCTCTTTAACATGACCCAATAAAAGAATGATTGATTGAATGGTCTTATTGAAAATTTTATCCCCATCTAATTTCAAATTTTCAAAAATAATTATTGAGTCATTTTCTTCAACATTCTTGTCCAACAATGAAGTGTAATTTGAGAGATAATTGATTTGGACTCAAATGAAACAGGAACAAAAACCGATACCAACTCGGGAAGTTGACTCAGATCAAGTCGAGAGTCAACAATGAGAGTCGAAATTGGTTCAAAAATAGGGTCCAGACCAAAGAATTGATGTTCACACACTGTCCCCATTAATGAAGTGTGATCATAAGATATTGATGATTCCATTTCACGGTGTACTGGTATAGGATTTAATGTTGACTCCGGAATAGAGAAAAAATCTGGTAAAGATACCAGAGTCATTATTGAATCAAAAAGTGAAATGGAATTCCCAACAGGAGGTTCAGGATCACATTCAGGTTCGATTTCAATTTCAGGGAAGGGATAACTTGCCAGAATGTCCAGGTGACTTTCATAACTTGGAGTTTGGTCAAGTTCGAATGTGTGTTCTGAAATTGAATCTGGATTCCCAAAATGACATGATTCAAGGGTCCAATCAGTAGAGTGAGGGATATAAGGATTGGTCAATGGTTGACAAGAAAGATTTTCCTCGCTCTCATTAATCAGATCGCTCATTATTTAGTCTAACCTACTGACAGACAGGGTAACAGAATGTTGAGTCTGAATCATGTCTTCCATACTTTTTGTAATTGGTTTTTCTTAAAAAGATGAGTATGAAGTCGATTTTGAAAATTGTGGTGAAATTGTGAGTCCATCGGATTTTGCGGTTGCTGCTCGGACTCACGCAAGGGTTCCATACTCAAATCCAGTATTAAAGTTTGTTCATTTGAATAGGTGAGACTGGAAAAGATGAGTAGGACTCTTGAAATTTTGGTTGAGATGAGGAGTCCAACATGTTTGCATTCTATCACAAAAGACTTCCAAACGCTTTTCTAGCTCAGATTCTTCTTCAATTGGATGCTCTAGAAAAGGAGGATGTGGAGTTTGATATGGGAAGGATTGTGAATTGAGCAAATTTTGCATTTGTTGTAGGGACTCCTCTATACTCCTTTCCAATGATGATTTTTCTTCAATTGGTGGTTCAGGAAAAGGAGTATATGATCAAAATTGGGGAATGAATATTGTGAAAATTGTGGACAAGATGGTTGAAAATTTGACTCGGGGTAAGTGAATCCCCATGAACTCTGTGAAGAGTTAAAATTATTTTAAAAATCTTGGTTATAGGATTGGGGATATGGGTCATATTGAGTCGAATAATCCCAACTCGGCATATATGATTGGTTCATATTGTACATAGCCGGGTTGGAGTTATCCGAGTCAAATGAGGTCGAAGTGAAATATGAATTTATATTATAATTGAAAGAATTGTTGTTATTAAAATCCATATCACAATTTACAAAAAAGAAAAACAAACAAACAAACAAACAACAAAGAAAAAGAAAAAGAAAACAAGCCTATGTTAGGGTTGACTTAGACCTAGACGACTTCTAACTGGTTAGACTGTCCACGGGGGGTATATTATCGGAAGCTGACCACGAGTTAATCGGTCAGGTAGGGGCAAGATCAGTGGGAGGTATCCGTGCCGGAGCAACGAGCCTAATTATGCCAAACCACTGTCCTTCGAGGTTTCGCCTCTCAATCCCCAACCTTAGACACCAATTTAGCAAGAGTCAAATTCTAACAACTTTCCCCTTATGTCAATCTCCTAAATGAGTCCGAGATGTCCCTAGAGGCCAACGTCTAGCAAATTTTATTTAGGTTTGGGTTGTGTGAGTGGGGAGGTGATTTTTGGGCTTAGGGAGGGTAATAACTTCCCCACCTTATGTTGTATTGGGTGTTGCCCTTAAGTTAAATTTATGCAAGTGTGTAATATAGATAAGCATGAATACAAAAAGTGTGTAAATCACTGAAGCGTTTGTCCTATACTATATGCAATGTCATATGTACACCTCCTATCACAACAACATAAGAACAAAATACAGTATATTGGAATGAAAATTGACAAGTGCCTAGATGCAAATGTCTAAACCGCTTTAAAGCATCCAATTTCTGTATTTTACTTCTTAAAATTATTTACAGTGTACAAGTAATATAAACAAAAATTAGCAGTAGAGTATATGAATGTACAAGAAGTTACCCGACCACACTTGAGCAAGTGTGGACTTCTGCAATGCTAAAATTTCACCTGCACACTAAAAAAATAAAGAAGAAAAGTTAACAAACTTGTGAAATCAAACCGTTCCCATCCCTGGCAACGGCGCCAAAATTTAATCGGGGTAAAATCGCGCACAAAAAAGTGTATGTTTTGAAATGGATATTTAAAGTGTGTGTGCTTTGGCTTCCTCGATACTTCCGTTATAACATAGAGGCTAAAACGAGTCGAATCCACAAGGACGGGAGGTGATAGAAGCTTTACCGGTTGATTCACGTGTTTGTTAAAGATTCTTCAAAGTTTTAAAGAATGAAAAGAAAAGAAAGTAAAGAATGAAAAGAGATGTGTACGGTGAAATACGAAGAAGTAGGAAACATAGAAAAGAATAGATTTTGTAGTTTTATTTTTATATCTAAAATAAAGTGGAAAAGAAAGAAAATTCACGGCTACTAACTACTAATAACTCCACCAACACGCTAACCTCTTAGTGATAGTTGCCTCACATGTATCATTGGCCATCACTAGTCCTCGGTTCAAGAGCAATTCAAAGCATGACCCATATGTAACTCATCACAACCCAACTCAACAAAACAGTGCAAGCTACAGTTAAACTATCAAAACTAAAAGTAAGCATGGAGTAAGTAATGTTAGCTTGTTAGTGGTTAGGAAGTTAGAGTTAGATCCATCATCATGAGCAATCAATGGCTCTTGCAAGAGCAAGGCCAAATCGAGGCTATTAGATTCATGTGGATTATCATAAAAGAAGTTAGCAAGTTAGTGGTTAGTAGTTAGTTACCATGAGAGAAAAGATTAGCTATGCACGTAAAAGAAGTTAGATAGAAAACAAAGAGAGGTAAAGAGCACCATTCATAGCTTGTCACCTTCTATTACAAGTACTCTTGCATTCCACTCATGTATCACTCTTTCTCCTAATACAAGATCTAAAACAAAATGGAAAATACAATGGGGAAGAAGAAGAACTAACCTAACCTAAACTAAACTACAACATGAAATGAAAAACTACCCTAAAACTTGCATATCCCAAGTCTGGAACCCCAGGGGGTATTTATAGCCACCAGGGAAGAGGGGGGCCAGGGGCCAGGCCCTGGCCCAAAACGCGGCCGTACGGCCGCGCGCGGCGCTTCAAGCTGCGCGCAGTCCCGTCTGTCCCCTGTCAGGCCTTGTGCCCGGTTTCGTCTTTGCAACCCCTGGTTTTCACAGAATCAGCTCTCTAGGTCAATGGCTATCTTTAATAGGCTTTTAATCATCAATTAAATGGTGATTTAGGGTCTTTTCTTCATTGCACACCATGAACCTAGAATCAAGCAAGCAAAACTTTAATAGCATAATTTAATATGAATTAATGTGAAGATGTGATACAAATTATTCAAAATTAGAGACTAATCAGTCGACCGCCAGAAAGCCTGATCAGCCATATATAGGGATTAAAATTTGGTCTTTTATCTTCAATAAAATCCTATAAATTTTCATAAATTCTACGAAAATAAGTTCAATTATATACATTGATATACAAATATGTTTGATTAAAAATCTAAACAAATTACTAACATTTTGAACGATTTTTGTAATATAGAAATTTTGGTTAAACAAAAATCTGTATTTTTCAAAAACAATCTCCAAATTAAAAAATGATTTTTTCAAAACTTCTCCAAATAAAAAAACAAGATATTTTAAACACTTTTGAAGCTTAGTGTGTATGGATATGATCCACTACATATATAAGATGAAATCTCTATGTTTTTGACAATATGCTCTAAGATAGGTTTTGATAAAACACATGTATACTTTGAAGTTTAAAAACCAAAACGGTATTTTCTAAATCACATATAAATTTTGTGTATGTGTATATAAACTTGAGTATTCCACCACCTAATCTATCCTTTATATTTTATCTAAAAACTAATCTTAACACTTACAAACACGACACAAGTCTTTTTGAAAATCTTCACTTGAAAATCTTCTTCTCCTTCTTGACTTGGTCCAAACCTTGATCCAATGAGTTAGACTCCTCTTGAGTACTTGATGCGATCTTGATGCGCGAGCTCTTGAATCAACACGTGTTAGCTCCAAAACTTGACTTCAAATCCTTTGTTGAAGCTAAACACCTACTAAGATCTTGAACAAATATCTGAGACTAATTAAACACAAGATCATTAGTACTATAACTACATGAGTTAATCATCATCAAAACTAGAGCGATGGGCTTTTTCGGCCAACAATCTCTCCCTTTTTGATGACGACAAAACTCATGGAGTTATATATGCATGGATTAAAGATAAGCTTCATAGGAAGCTCCCACTTAACTCATGCATAGCAATAAACGAATAGATATTCAATGAAGTACATAAAACTAAACAAACATATATGCATAAATAAGGAGATAAACATGTATAAACTCCCCTTTTTACATAACCAAAATATATATGCATGAACAAGAAAAGAAACATGCATATATACACTCTCAAAATTCTTCTCCCCCTTTTTGTCAAATCATCAACAAAGGGACGAAAACAAATCGAGCAATAAAAATACATATGCGATATACATTCATGAAGAAGAGAGACGTGAAGTTAGCTCCCCCTACATGCATGCATTACATGAAGAAGGGATGACAAGACTCTAACTCACATAAAGTATAATATACAATACATAAGTGGAGATGTTAAGCTCCCCCTACACACGTGTATCACATAAAGAATAGATGTCAAGCTCCTCAATATAAGATACACTCAACATGAATCTATATATAGAAGAGATGTTAAGCTCTCCTTGCATATAGGCAATACATATCAAGAAATTTTGAAATCACTTTAAAGCAAAACTTTAGAAATTTCTTAAAACAAAATTTGGTGCCACTTATGAATAAACAAAATTTAAGATACCAATAGTAGATTTTTGATATCAATTGAAATATATTGAATTTGAAACATTTAAGTATATTCGGATACCAAATTGAAGTTGAAACATTATAAATTTTTGATACCAATTAAGGTAAAATATGAAGTATATTTTGATATCAATTGAAATACCAAAGGAAAATAATGCATAAGCTCATTAAGATACCAATTAACATTTAAAAATTAGTCTAACTTAGTATAAACATAATTTGTGCTTTAAACATATAAGGATATTGTAAATCAAGCATAATCAAATTATATATATGTATGAAAAAAATACCAATTGAAATTGATATTATTAGAGATTTTGAAGCAACATATATAGAAACAAATATGAGTATACAAAAATAGAATTTCATGAAGTTCATGTGTATAACTCATAATTATCCACTCTATTCATGTACATATTAAAAAGATTTTCATTTTGAGCATACAAGGTATGGTCGCCCAACCATCCGCCCTTAAAGGGTAGAAGTTTTCAAAAATAAGATTTAAAAATAGTTGTACATTAAAACACTACCAAATAAAGAATAAATAACTAGTTTAAAATATTCTTTTTGAAAAACTAGTTAAAGATCCTTCAAATATGAAAACAAATCATATATCCCATGAAACAAGCTAAAAACACAAGAGTTGACACTCGAATATATAAACTCAAAAATTCTCATGAAAATAATATCATGAGTAAATAAATGAAGTGTGGGTACACAAGATCATGTAAATAGCATTTTCATGAAAATGATCAATAAGGCTCAAAATAACATGAATTTCTTTTTATCAAACAAATATGAAAATCATAAACATTAAAATCAAACTTCAAGGTATATGTATATTTTATCATAACTAATAATATATATACCTATCCCAAACACAAAAGAGTCCATAAAAGTATTTGCATGAAGGCAAGTGACTCATAGTTATACATGTATATTTATAAGTTTTAGATAAAAAATAGCATATACATGAAGCAAAACATGCACAATGATACAGAAGACAAGTATAAATGAGAGAATTATCAAAACTAGGTTATACATGTACATGTAATGAAAATAAATGAGCAATGAGGCACAAACATGTAATAATCAAGTGTAGCTCACTACTTCTACAAGTATATACACAAGTATTAATGAAAATTCATCTAAACAAGTATTCACCACATGAAGTACAAAACATGAATATTTATCATAAATCCTAATATGCTACTATTATCAATGTAGAAGCATGTAAACTAAAAAGGAGTTTAGAAATAGTTACCAAACTATATGAACTATTCTCTAAGTCTCCAAAATATGGTGGTCCTCCCACCAAACTTTCTTGATAGCGGTGCATCAATTTTGTATGTCCATCTAGCCCATGCATCCACCACCAAGGCAACAACCCTCACACGTCATGTGAGAGCCCACACCTATATGAAACATATGAGGTGGGGACATTGGTACCTATTTTCTTTTGGGTCCACGGGGTTAGCATCATAAAGAACCCAAACATTTTTATTTGCAAAATTTAATGAATTTACTTTATCATAGCAAATCTTGCAAGATGGCCTTTGTGGCTGCAATGTGTACATTTGTACACTCTAGCATGCACAAGAGAATTAGTGTGATCATGATGTTCAAAGTGTGCATATATATGCCGTGGGTGATGTGCAGGAACATGTGGAGCTTGTTTCTTTTGAAACAAGATTTTCAATTTAGAATGGTTAAATGCACAATTGCTCAAAGTTGAGCTCAAATAATTAATTCTATTTTCAAGACTTGAATCTCATTTTTATTAATGATAGCATGAAGAGCATGGTAAGAAAGAGAATCAACAATCTTTTTCTTTTAGAAATGTTTCCTTTTTCTTTGAAATAATTTTTCTTTTCAAAGAGTTATTTCTTCCAAAGCAATTTTCTTTTCTTTTTCCACCAAAGTGATTTTATTTCTCAAAGATTTATTTCCTTCACAAATATCATTTAGCTTAGAAGACAAGAAAATATTTTCATTTTACAAAAATTCATTTTCTTTTGAAACACATGCAAATTATTTTTAAAAGTGTCATTTTCTTTTAATAAAAAATTGTTTTCCTTTTTCAATTTATTGTTATCAATTTTTAATGAATCATACTTTTCAAGAAGTTTTTAACAAAAGATGCAAGCTCATCATAAGACATGTCAATATCTTCTTCTACCTCAGATTCAGAGTTTACCTCAAGGGGGTTATCCCCTTGGGCCATGTAGTATATGTTGGAAGCATCACTTCCATCATCCACGTCACTCCCCGCATAATATTGCTTTTGTTCGCCAAGGGAGACTATAGTGTTCTATACTATAAAAGCCGAATCAAATTAATAACCCTAGATAAATATTCATCATTTAAGGTATTCTTTAATGCATTGATGGCTTTTGCGTTAGTCTCAAGATGTTTGCCATTTAAACAATAAGAATCTTTAATTGTGTTAAGATAAACATGAATCCCTAGGGCTTTGAGGTACATGGACATCTTAACTTTCCAAGTTTGGTGATTAAAGCTTTACCTGCACACAAAATATGAAATTTCAGATTTAGAATAAAGATGTGCAAGTGCTCAATTCTTACCGCTATAACAAGTGGCTATGCGGGTCGTGATCCACAAGGAGTGTTTGCGATGGAAGTGTTCAAAGTTTTGTATTGAAATCTTTATGAAGATAAAACGAAAGTTCTTCTTTGTTTTTAAAGTTATGAAAATGAAAGGAGTTATAAGTTAAAGTTAGAAAGAAAACGGTAGAATGAGAAAGTGGAGAGAATCAGAAAGTGACTATGTACAAATGAATTGGGAAAGAAGTGATGAAAGATTTGGAAGATGTGTTGGTGATTTAATTTACAGAAAGAAAGGAAAAGAAATAAAAATAATTACTTACCTTCTTTTCACCAAAAGCTTACCTTGAATCTTCAGCGATGATGTTACCTTGAAGTGGAGGCAATCAGCGCATAGCCATAAGAGTTGATTATTGGTCTCTTCCACATTACATCATCAAGATAACTCAAGCATGAAATGATACAGAGAGACTCAATTCCATCGTCATGAGCTATCGGTGACACTCGCAAAGGCAAGGCTCTTTCGATGCTGTTAGACTCACTTGGAAGACAATTGTACCAAAAAGAAAAGTGAAGTAGAAAAGAAGAAGAAGAAAACTAAAATGAAATACATACAAAGAGAGAATAAAGATTTAATTTCAAACGATAAAAGAAAAGAAAGAAACCTTACACCGGGTCACTCTCAGCTCAAGCTTCATTCTTGTTCTTCTATGAAAGTCCGATCTCTTCTGAATTACATAAATGAAAACTAAAATTATATGAAAAAGAAAAAGAAAAAGAAAAACCTAAACTAAGAAATGGAAAACTAGTCTAAATCCTATCTCTGCCTGGTCCTCCTTTTTGCTCAGCTAAAATCAGTATTTATAGGGAAATACCTAAAGGAGAAGATCCCAGGAAGATTGGGGGATCTCCTGGTCTGATGTATTTCCGTATCTTCTTCTGATTTTCTTGTTTTTGTTTCAAAAGTTGACAAAACAGTCTTTGATTGTGCTTGATTCAGGGAGGATTCTTCTCAAACTCCTTATATGCTAAGATTTTGCCCTGATTTCTTCATCTTGATTCAGGGAGGATTCTTCTCAACTTTCTTATATGTCAAGATTTTGCCCTGATTTCTTCATTTCAAATTTATTCTGAATTAATCAGAATTTGGTGGGCTTTTGGCTTGTTTCTCTTCATCTCCTTAAGGAATGGGCCTGTAAATAAATTAAACATTTAATTAGGACAATGCAGATTTTATTCTATAATAAGTATGAAAATATGATAATAAATGTGCAACATTAGTGACCAATCACATCCCCATACCTATCTTTCGCTCGTCCTCGAGCAAAACAACTAAACTATACTAAGGATTATTAGACCACTTTCGCAGGTCACGCGATTGCACTGAGCATGTGCAACAAGCCGTTAAACCTCTATGTTTCCCCTAAAGGACGAGTTTTGTTTCGTGAGGGTTTTCAGTGGATTACACCCACAAAATCCATAAAGAAAGAGAAACAAAGAGTTAGTATTTTCGAAAAGCATTTTGAAAGAGAAAAATATTTGAAATATAATTGTAAGATTTAAGCAATCAATAAATTATAGGAAAGCTGAATTTTTCATTCCTAAACTTAGTCTCTATTCAAAAATTTGTTATCAATCAAAGTAAGGAGTCAAATTGTATTTCTCATCTAGTCTATTACTTTACCCTAAGTCATATGCACCTTATGATTGTGAAAATTTTGACTAAGGGTTCATTAAGTCTAACTCTTATGCCTTATTTATATATATATATATATATATATATATATATATATATATATATATATATATATATATATTGTGTGGTATTATTCCTTAGTTCTATTAGGCTTTCTAATCTGCCCATGTAACGAGCCTTTAATCGATGACTCCCAAACCAAACGGTCTTAGGGCACCGGGTGAGAAAACACCCCAAGGACTTAAGGACTCGAGCAAACAAGGCCACAAAACTAAGGATTTTATTATATGAACCTCTTTTAGGCGTGAATACTTATGCTTTAATAGGCACAAATACCCAGCTTAATCAGAGGAATTTTTTTCTCAAACTTATCTAATCATCTTTCGCATAAATACCAAGGCTTACTTAGGCCAAAGCACCTAGCTAATTAATAATTAGATTTGTTCATTTTTCATAGATATATTTTTTTCTTTTTTTAATAAGGCATAAGAATCTTTGTTTTTGAACCCTAAATGTGTAAGTGTATGAAGTGTGCATATTTCATTAAGGTAAAGATCAAGACTAAATTACTTTGACAAATTATCTTCCTAACCCTAAAAATTAAACAAATAATCTTATTTTGACCAAGTATAAGAAATCCTAATTTGGATTTTCCTATTCCTTAAAATTAACTTAATTTCTTACAAAAAATATGTCAAATTTTTTTTCTATTTTCAAAAAGTTTTTAAAAGTAAAGAAAATGTTAATTTTTTTTAATAAAAAGAAAAACCTAAGTTATGTTAGAACCCTCCCCCACACCTATCTCATGCATTGTCCTCAATGTATGAATTAATGCATAGATGCATGAAAAAGAAGAAAGGGAAGGAAAATGTTACGTTAAGGTGGTGGTTCCGGTGGTGGTCTGATTAGTCCACGAAATGCGGCACAATCACCTTTTCTTGGGGTTCGGAGGAACCCACCAAAAATTTTGCTAATATAACCCATTAAAATGATGTATCCATGAAGGATTTTTATTAAAAATTTAACCCCATCTAATCTCTAAATTCCATAACAAATTTCGGAGTCAAATTTGTCAACCACCTCGTCCCAGAATGGAGTGTGAAAAGATAGAATGATTGACATGGACTCAGGAAGTACAGGAACTAATACCGACTCAGGAAGGTGACTTAAGTCAAGTAAAGGTTCAGGAGTCGAAATAGGTTCAGGAATTGGATCCAAGTCAAGAAGTTGAAACTCAAGTCCACATTTATTTTCTAACAATGGAATGTGACTTAATATTGGTGATTCAAGTTCAAGAATGATAGGTGTGGGAATCAAAACTGACTCTAAAATATTACTAAAGTTCGGTAACAAAACAAGAGTTAATATTGGTTCGGAAATTTGAACTAGATCACAGATTTGAGAATCTAGGTCACATTTCGCATTGAGTTCAATTTCATAGAAATGAGAACTTGCCAATTATCAATGGGATTTTCAAAATTATAAAATTGGTCAAGTTCAACATGATGATCATCAAAGATAGGCGATTCAATTTCATTATGAATTGGCACAGGATCCAATGTTGACTCGGGAAAAAGATTGAAATCAGGTGAAGACACCGGAGTCATAATTGAATCAGGAAGTAGAATTGAATCACTAAGTTGGGGTTCAGGATCATATTCATTCTCAAGTTCTATTTCAGGAAAGGAATAACTTGCCAAACTATTAATATCATTTGGAGTTTGGGCAAGTTCAAATGATTGTTCTGAAATGGAACCTTGATTTCCAAAACAACACGACTCTTTGGCTCTAACAGAATGGTTAGTGACATCAGAACTGGTCAAACGGTGAGAACGTAGAGATTGGACCATCATATCTATGTCAGATTATGAGCGTTTTGAGCCTGAGTCATGACTCCAAGCATCTTTTCATAGTTGATGGGTTCATCGTCTTGTTGAAAAGATGAAGTGTTGTCTTGGAATTGGTAGTGAAATTGTGAGTCCATCAGATTTTGTGATTGTTGTTTGGACTCACGCATACTCATTTCCAAAATTGATGGTCTTCTATTTTGGACTGGTGGATCTGAGTATGAATTTTGGAAATATTGTGGACTAGGTGGATAAGGGGGACAACTTGGTTGAATATTAGGCTCGGGGGAGGTGAATCCCCACTGACTCTGTGAAGAGTTGAAATCATTCTAGAAATTATAGTTATTAGATTGGGGGCATGGGTTATATTGATTCGGATAAGACCTATTCGGCACACTAGGTTGGTTAAAGTTATGATATGTCGGGTTGGTAATATCCGAAAATGAAGTCGACGTGTAATATGGATTACTATTAAAATGAAAAAATTGTTATTATAAGCCATATCACACAATAGAATACAAACAAAAAGAAAGAAAAACAAAAAAGAAAAAAAAAATTCTAAACTAAGTTAGGGTAGACCTATGACCTAGACGACTCCTAACTGGTTAGACTGTCCACGGGAGGTGTAATGCAGACTTTGACCACAAGCTAATCAGCCAGGTCAGGGCAAGGTTGGTGGGAGGCTTTCCGTCAAAGACGTTCCTTAATTAAATAACCACCAACCTTCAGGCTTTCGGCCCTTAATCCCTTTCCTAGACACTAATTTGGCAGGAGTCAAATTCCAACACCTTTCCCCCTTAGGATAATCTCCTAATTGAGTCTGAGATGTCCCTAGGGCCAACGTCTACTCATTTTTAATTAGGCTTGGGTTAGTGAGTGCTTGGAATCTGATTTTTAGACCAAGGAAGGGTGATTAAATCCCCACCTTATCTTGTTATGGGTTAGTGCCTTAAGATAAGTTTGTGCAAGTGTACAAGATATGTAAACAAGATTCACTCAAAGCGATGTAAATCAACCAAGAGATGGTCCTATTCTAGATGCAATGCGAACGTACCTTGCTCCAGCACTCTTCAATAGTAAAGTAAATGAATTAAAAAGACACATGCCTAAAATGCAAACGTCTAATCAATTTTTTACTTTTTCAACAAATGTTTTACTGTTGATTTGTTAGCAGGCTTTTGATGATGGCATATAAAAAATAAAGTTGCAGAAAACTATCATTTTGCAAAACAAGCAGCCCTGCAAGAAAGACAGTTAGTAGTGAACTCTTTCTTGCCGCGGAAACGCGGCTAAAGCCGAGCAAATGCGGCAATTCAGAGGGTACTTGGTCTCTTTTTTCTAGAACAGAGGCCCAAGACCATTTATATGTTTCTGCAATCCTTTTTTCCTGCTTTACTTGCCCTATAACCTGCAACAGAGAAGAAAATTCGTTTTAGTTCTAAAAATTCAATATAAATCAGATTTCAATAAAAACCATTACCCTCCCCGGCAACGGCGCCAAAATTTGATTGAGGTAAAACCTGCACAAAAAATACAGAATTTCAGATTTAGAATAAAGATGTGCAAGTGCTCAATTCTTACCGCTATAGCAAGTGGCTATGCGGGTCGTGATCCATAAGGAGGGTTTGCGATGGAAGCGTTCAAAGTTTTGTATTGAAATCTTTATGAAGATAAAACGAAAGTTCTTCTTTGTTTTTAAAGTTATGAAAATGAAAAGGAGTTATAAGTTAAAGTTAGAAAGAAAACGGTAGAATGAGAAAGTAGAGAGAATCAGAAAGTGACTATGAACAAATGAATTGGGAAAGAAGTGATGAAAGATTTGGAAGATGTGTTGGTGATTTAATTTACAGAAAGAAAAGAAAAGAAATGAAAATAATTACTTACCTTCTTTTCACCAAAAGCTTACCTTGAATCTTCAGCGACGATGTTACCTTGAAGTGGAGGCAATCAGCGCATAGCCCATAAGAGTTGATTATTGGTCTCTTCCACATTACATCATCAAGATAACTCAAGCATGAAATGATACAGAGAGACTCAATTCCATCGTCATGAGCTATCGGTGACACTCGCAAAGGCAAGGCTCTTTCGATGCTGTTAGACTCACTTGGAAGACAATTGTACCAAAAAGAAAAGTGAAGTAGAAAAAAGAAGAAGAAGAAAACTAAAATGAAATACATACAAAGAGAGAATACAGATTTAATTTCATAACGATAAAAGAAAAGAAAAAAAACTTTACACCGGTGTCACTCTCAGCTCAAGCTTCATTCTTGTTCTTCTATGTCCGATCTCTTCTGAATTACCGATTTCTTCTGAATTACATAAATGAAAACTAAAATTACATGAAAAAGAAAAACAAAAACCTAAACTAAGAAATGGAAAACTAGTCTAAATCCTATCTCTGCCTGGTCCTCCTTTTTGCTCAGGTAAAACCAGTATTTATAGAAAAAACCTAAAGGAGAAGATCCCAGGAAGATTGGGGGATCTCCTGGTCTGATGTATTTCCCGTATTTTCTTCTAATTTTCTTGTTTTTGTTTCAAAAGTTGACAAAACAGTCTTTGATTGTGCTTGATTCAGGGAGGATTCTTCTCAACCTCCTTATATGCCAAGATTTTGCCCTGATTTCTTCATCTTGATTCAGGGAGGATTCTTCTCAACTTCCTTATATGCCAAGATTTTGCCCTGATTTCTTCATTTCAAATTTATTCTGAATTAATTAGAATTTGGTGGGCTTTGGGCTTATTTCTCTTCATCTCCTTAAGGAATGGGCCTGTAAATAAATTAAACATTTAATTAGGACAATGCAGATTTTATTCTATAATAAGTATGAAAATGTGATAATAAATGTGCAACATTAGTTACCAATCATTTGGATGTTAAGAATGTCAAACATAGGAGGTTTCAAGAAATTCATGTGTGGTAAACAAATATTATGATTTGAAAAAAAAAATGAGGATCTTTAACTCTAGGTTGTTAGACCCAAATCAAGAGCACCAAGCTCTGATACCAATTGAAGTTCACTTAGAGGGGGGTGAATAGGTGATAAGCTAATCTAATGATGAATTAATACAGAATTAAAAACTATTTAAGTAAACTAAAAACTATTAAGTTAAACACACAAGGTATAACACAAGAGCGTAGCCGAATTCCGGTGAAGGGTTCTGGACGATCTCCTCAAGATTCCTCTACATAAGAGTTGAGCTGCTATGGCTCTCTTGGTTAATACAAGTGTGAGCAAATAATCCCAAGCATATAACAATAAGGCACAAGATATATCAAACATATAAAGAGATAAGCAATGTATGTATGCAAGATATAAACACAAGTGAGAGATAGAGAGAGCAATCGCAAACACGGGAGAATTATCTCGAGGCTTGAGCACCCTTGCTCTACGTCCCCGCCTTCAACACTATGAAGGATTTTCACTAAAATGATCCCACCGGATCAATCGATCCGCAACACCTACAACGAGTTCACACTTGAACTCCTTGGACTCACTAGTCCCTCTCTTGTTCCTGCAAGAACAACACACGTAAGTACACTAGCTTGCCGAGGCCGTACCTCTACACCAAGCTCCCACTAGAACTCGTAACAATACGAACCCGCAAGTTCGCCTCCTCAAATATAAGAATAAACACTTGGTGATCTAAACACTTTGATCACCTAAAAATACTCTCACAACAAAGATCCCTAGAGGATTGATATAGCAATGGATAGCTCAAGTATGTGTGAGAAAACAAGATAGAATGGTGGAAGAAAAACTCAAGAAATTTCTTTTTCAAAACACACTTGAAAAACTATCCTTTTGATATGAAAGTTTTAGCTCTAAAACAATTGGAGATAAACACTTAGAAAGGTAGGAAAAACTAGTTTGAAAACTCACTTCAAATATTATAGAAAACAGTCCAAGGGAACCCCAATTTATAAGTCTCCAAAACCTGGCCGTTGGGGTCCAAATCAGCAGCTGACGCTGCCATCGATCGACCAGCCGGTCGACCGCCAACGGTCGAATTTCGACCGTTAGGAAAAGCGGTCGACCGGACGGTCGATCGAAAACTGGGCCTTGACCTAACAGTCGACCGTCCGGTCGACCGGGGTCATTTACAGAGAGCAGAGCTATCTGGCGGTTGACTGTTCGGTCGACCGGCCCTTGCTGTCATCAGTTGACCGCCCGGTCGACCACCAGAAAGCCTGATCAACTATATATTGGGATTAAAACTTGGTCTTTTTATCTTCAGTAAAATCCCATAAATTCTCATAAATTTTACAAAAATAAGTTCATTGATATACTTTGATATACAAATATGTTTGATTAAAAATCAAAACACATTACAAACATTTTGAACGATTTTTGTAATATAGAAATTTTGGCTTAAACAAAAATCTGTATTTTTCAAAAATAATCTCCAAATTAAAAAATAATTTTTTCAAAACTTCTCTAAATACAAAAATAAGATATTTTAAATACTTTTACAGCTTAGTGTGTATGGATATGATCCACTACACATATAAGATGAAATATCTATGTTTTTGACAATAAGCTCTAAGATAGGTTTTGATAAACACATGTATACTTTGAAGCTTAAAAATCAAAACAGTATTTTTTAAAACACATATAAATTTTGTGTGTATGTATCTGAACTTGAGCATTCCATCACCTAATCTATCCTTTACATTTTATCTAAAACAAATCTTAACACTTACAAACACGACACAAATCTTCTTGAAAATCTTCACTTGAAAATCTTCTTCTCCTTCTTGACTTGGTTCAAACCTTGATCCAATGAGCTAGACTCCTCTTGAGTACTTAATGCGATCTTAATGCGCGAGCTCTTGAATCAACACGTGCTAGCTCTAAAACTTGACTTCAAATTCTTTGTTGAAACTAAACACCTACTATGATCTTGATCAAATATCTGAGACTAATTAAACACAAGATCATTAGTACTATAACTACATGAGTTAATCATCATGAAAATTAGAGCAATGGGCCTTTGGGTCAATAGTGTTTTCAATCTATACTCTACTAATTTCAAATCATTATTTTTGAAAATATCTACCTTTAGTGGGAGGATAGTTGGGTAATCATGTCTTGTATGCTTTCAATGACTACTCTTTTGACATGTCCATGTTAGGATAATTTCAATGAGTTATACACATTATTCTCATGGTAATTGATTTTTGTATACTCTTTATTGTTTATATATATATATATATATATGTATGCTTTTTATTACAAATAGTATTTCAATTGACATATATACATATATATGATTTGGTTGATTATGCTTGTTCCATGCATGTTTTGTGTATGTTTAGCATAATTTTCTTTTTTACGTGGCTTGAATATATTTTAATGTATAAATTGATATCACTTTCAATTGATATCATCACTTTTCAAAGTTTATGCATTAATTTTGTGATTGCTTTAAAAGGGGAAGAACTTTTTTGATTTAAATTTTAATTGATATCTTATTTCCTACTTTTTGAGAAAAATATTTTAATAGCTTATATTTCAAATTGGTATCAATTATCACAATTGGTATCTACTTTTCGAAATTGTTTAAAATTTTAAAATTGGTATCATGGCTTGAAAATCACCTAGAGGGGGGTGAATAGGTGATTATGCTAATCTAATCAACTTAATGTGAAATTGAAAACTAATTGCAATTAACAAGAGATGCACACTTCAAACAAGCCAAGCAAGTAATTATGAATGAACAATATGAATTTATGCAAGGCATAATAGTAAAGAGAGAGAGAGATAGAGTAAGAGCCAAGGGATCAAGCGCAAACAACAACATATGTTTCGAGGTTCGAGCACCCTACATCCCCGCCTTCACCCAGAAGGATTTTAAGTCCACTAGCTTGTCCACAAAGGACTCCTACAAAGGGAACCTCCACCGAGGATTTGGGGCAATAACAATTACAAGGAGTACCCAACTCCTCTCCTTACAAACACAACCTCCTCCTTGAGGCACAACTCCAAGCCAACAAACAATCACCTCACAACTTGAGGGATTAGCACAAAGCTTACACAAGGATCACCTCACCACTTGAGGGATACAACCCAAATGCACAACCTCCTCAACACAATGAGGGAAAGGCACAAAGCCAAACAAAGATAGGGTTTTCAACTTGGTGGTCTAAACAACAACCACAAAAATTCTCTTTCTCACACAAAGATCCTATAGAATGAGATAGTAGATGTAGCTCAAGTGTGGAGAAAACCAAAGGAATGGAAATCAAAAACTCAAAGAAAATTTTTGGAAAAAGCTAGAAACCAAGATGAAGAAATTGAATCAAAATCTTTTCCCAAAAACCCTTTCTTGATTTTCCAAACCCTAACAAAAACACAAAATAGATTGATCAATATAAAGCCCAAAAACTTCTTTTGATTGCTGTGAAAATACTAGAGAGTCAGGAAAAATTCGCACAAAAAATCTTATGAAAAACTGGCCATTAATGGGGTATTTATAGCCCCCAGAAAAATATAGCCATTGGCAGCCAAATCTGCCAAAAATGGCCTACCGGTCGACCGTGCGGTCGACCGGCCAACGGTCATATTTTGACCGTTGCCAGCTACCGGTCGACTGCCCGGTCGACCGAAACAAACAGAGAGTTGCCTGCATGCAGTCGGTCGCCCGTGCGGTCGACCGGACCATGTGGCAGCCAGCGTGCACGTATCCGTGCACGTCGGTCGACTGATACGGTCAACCGGCTACTTGGTGAGGTCGACCGTAGGGGTCGACCTACCTAGCCTGGCAGAGACTGTTCTGGTCAGCAAAAACATGTAATTTTTAATCCTAAAAATTCCCATTAAATCTCTAAAAATCCACAAAATAGTTTTATCATTTTTCATTGAAGTACAAACTTGTGTTAAAAAGTTTAACACAAATCTCAAACATTTTGAACTATTTTTGTGTTATAGAAATTTTGCCAAAAACTAAAAACTGTATTTTCTAAAACTTGAATTTTTGAATAGAAAATACGTTTTGTCCAAAACTCATCCAAATACAAAAACATGATATTTAAACAATATTTAGGCATGATGTATATGGATATAATCCTATATACATGAAACATATATATATATATATATATATATATATATATATATATATATATATATATATATATATATATATATATATCCATGTTTTTATTATATAATAAAATATGTTTTGTTGAAAAATACCAAAACATAAAACACATGAAATAGACTATCAAACTAAGTTTGTCTAAATAGTTGAAGCATGCATGTATATAGAACAAATTTAATATACATTAAACCATGTAAACTTGTTTGATCTATCTATTCATGAAAACCAAGATCGGTTAAACCAAAAACGGAAAAATCGAAAACCAATATTCTAAAACATGAAACGTGTGTGTTGTGAACTTGAGCATATCATACTATTCTAATCTTTACAATTTTGGATCTAAACACAAAACTGAACTATGGTACCGAAGTCTTCTTGTAGAGCACCGTCTCCAAGCCGACTCGATCCAAAACTCCTTGATCCACCGAGCAATTGCTATATATGATTTTTAACGCTCGGGCTTTTGAATCAACATGTGAAAGCTTCCAAATCATCTTGTTGAAGCTAATCACCTACTAATAACTTGATTAATGATCTGAAACTAAAATCACAAGATTATTAGTACACATAACTACATGAGTTAATCATCATCAAACTAGAGTGGAAGGCCTCTGGGCCAATAATCTCCCCCTTTTTGATGATGACAAAACTCATGGAGTTATATATGCATGGATCAAAGTTAAGCTTCAAAGAAGCTCCCCCTTAACTCATGCATAAAACAATAAAAATAATATATGCAATGAATATGAAACATGAAACATGCATAGATATGCATAAACAATAAAAAGGTTCTAGATACCAAATGAAAATGTTCAAAAACAAAACATACTCTAGATACCAATTAAAATTAAACTAAATTAAACTTAATATATGCAAAACATAAACATGAAGTTTTATATATGCATATTAAACTCTCAAATAATTCTCCCCCTTTTTGTCAATCATCAACAAAGGGGTAAAAATCAAAACAAACGAAATCTTCTCCTCTTTTTTTTATACAAAGAAACAATCTTCGATAAGGGGTAAAAGCAAAATCAAATCAACAAAGTTTTCTCCCCTTTTTTGTTCGAAACAAAGAATCAATAAAAGGGTGAAAATAAGAAAAACAATATTCTCCCCCTTTTTGTCTAAAACAAAAACAAAGTCAATAAGGGGTTACATTCAATTAAGATATCAATTAAAAATATGTCAAAGTAGAGCATCTTGATACCAATTGAAGTAAACAAAAAATATTGATACCAATTTTTAGCAAAACACATGAAAATCTTGATACCAATTGAAATTAAACATAATAAATTTTGAATTGTCTAAACAAAAATTTTGACACCAGTTGTAAATAATTTTCATTTTGAACATATGATACCAAATTTAAATTTTCAATCATAAAGTATGGGAGTGGAACACAAATACCAATTGAAAGATGAAATACGAATTTTCTCCCCCTTTATGAAATACCAACTAAAACAATGCGTAGGCTTGATACCAATTTAAAAGTAATCAATTGAAACAAAATTGAGGCTCAAGCTTAGCACAAACACAAACATATATATGTATGGAAAATAGATACCAATAGAAATTGATATTCTTTGAAATGCAAGCATACATATATACAAACATATATGAGTATACAAGAAATGGTCAAAATTGATACCAATTGAAAGAATTCAATGATACCAATTGAAATAACAAAAAGATCAAGTGTATACATCATATAACTACCACCCAATCATGGTTCAAGTTTTAAATGATTTTCATTTTAAAGCATATATGAACATGATCTCCCATCCAACCTCCCATGGATGGTAGGGGTTTTCAAAAATAGGTTTGAAAATAGAGTACGTTTGAAAATCTCTACCATAAGAAGAATACGAACTAGTTAAATAGGAAATCTTGTTAACTAGTACGAAATCCTTCAAGTAAGGAATAAAACAAAATTGTTTTTCATGAAACACATGTAATTCACATGATCACTATACACTCAAAATCCATAAAGCCCATATCATAGTCTCATGAATACAAATCATGAGTAAATTAATAAAGTGAGTGTACAAGTATAATGTGACACATATCAACATGAAAATATTCAATTAAGCTCGATTTAAATTCCTTTAAAACATGAAACATGAAAATCTAAAATTTTCAATAAAACTAATTATACTTCAAGGCATATGTATGTTTTGACAACACAAAAAGTATACATACATATCCCTAAACACAATTTGAGTCCATAATAAAGATTTGCATGAAAAACAAATGACTCAAGGGGTATACATGTATATCTTAAAGTTTGGCAAAATAAACATATACAGGAAGCGGAAACACATGATCATAAAACATGTCCAAAAAGGGAATACAAGTTATAATGCATGAATCATCAAAACTAGACTATACTAGCACATCTAATGGGTACAAATAAGCATCCAAGCACAAACATATATAAGGATTTATTTGTGTCCCACTACATGTACAAGAATAAATTCTAGTCTTAATGAAAACTAACATCTAAACAAGTAATCAAATCATTAAGCATAAAACGGGATATAAATCAACATGAAAATCATAAACATGATCATTATGTAAATCCACATGCTATTAGAATCATGATATACATAATAGCTAAACAAATGGTGAGAACACAACATATGGGTCCATATAATCATGGGTGATCTCGAGAGCTATACATGCATGTCAAAAGTCTAATAAACATGGCATTTAACATACTAAACAAAACATGAGTCATCAAAACAAATTATCATAAACATTCATATGATCATTATGTATATGCATGTTCATTAGATCTAGTGCGTACATATTAGTTTAAACAAGGTGAGAACACTAAATATAGATCCATATAAAACATGGGTGTTTCAAGTAACTAAACATGTATATCACTAATCTAATCAACATGACATAAGCATAATGAACAATAAAATGTGACATGCTATAAAAAGATGAACATTTAAAGCATGTAAATATAAACGGGAGTTAGAGATAGATACCAAAACCGATGAAGGCATCTCTCAAGTTCTCCAAAACAAGGTGGTCCTCCCACCAAACCTTCCTTGAAAGTGATGCATCCAAAAATGGTTCTCTTTAAGCTTGGAACGCATCCACCTCAAGGCACCAACACTCTCACGTGATGCGAGAGCCCACACCTACATCAAAAATCAAAGGGGTGGTCTTTGGTACCCATTTTCTTTTGGGTCCATAGGGGTTAGTATCTTTTCTAACCCAAACAAGATTATTTGCTAAATTTTTAATATGTAGACGATCATAGCAAAATCTAGCAAGGTGGCCTTTTCGACCACAATGTGTACATGTGTACACATGGGCATACATAGTGTGAAGTTTGTGATCGTAATGAGCATGTGTATGTCGTGATGGGTGTGCATGCAAAGATGGACCTCGTTTCTTACGAACCAAGGTTTCCAAGCGTGTATGATTTAAAGTATATTGGCTCAAAGTGGAGCCCAAACATTCAACACTTTTCTTCAAAACATTTATGTCATTTTCAATACTAGAAGATAAAGTGGAACATGCAATAGATGTGCTAGGTGAATCTACACTAGCATGGCAAACATGAGAATCAATATCAATTTTCAAAAATTCATTTTTCTTTAAAACCAAATCCAATTCTTTTGTAATGAAATCAATTTCATTTTTCAAAACAAGGTTATCTTTTAAAACAAAGTCTAATTTAGAAGATAAAACCTCATTGTTTTTCACAACATCATCACAATAATTTTTGTTTTTCAAAACATCAATCTCTTTTAGGGCAAGGTCTAGTTGAGATCTTAGTGAGTCACGTTCACTAGTAATCTCTTCCTTCTCTTGCAAAACCGATTCAAAAGTTGAGCATAAATCCTTCATTTCTTCTTTTAGTTCAAGATTATTCTTTATTAAAAGTTTATGTTTTTCTAAAAAAATTTCAAGCTTTGTGGCAAGTTCCATATTTAAGGTTTGAGCTTCTAAACAACCATCGCAATAGGAACTAGAGCAATCATCTAGTTGAGAATCCGATTGTACCTCAAGGGAGTTTTTCCCTTGGACCATGAGGCAATGCTCGTCGGACTTGTCTCTCCTAGATCTCCTCAACTTGTTGATAATCCTTGGTTGCTCGGGAGAAGTCAATAAGCTCCAAACTGTAAAAGCCGAATCATAATGATCAAAACTGGTAAAAGATTTTCATTAAGAGATGCTCTAAGTGTTTTTAAGTGCTAATGCATTTGTCTTTTTATGCTTGCTATGATTTGGGTAGGATTCTTGAGTAGTGGCTTGATAAACTAAATGTCCTAGGCTTTTTAAGTGACTACTCATATTGGCCTTCCAAACATCAAGTCTAAAAAAGTCAAACATAGGAGGGCTATCCATGAGTGCAACTATATGTGTGCAAAATGAAAATGCAAGTGAAGATTAGCAAACCAAGATCTCACTCCTAGGTGGTTAAACCTAAATATTAGGAGCGTAGGCTCTGATACCAATTGAAAATCACCTAGAGGGGGAGTGAATAGGTGATTACGCTAATCTAATCAACTTAATATGGAATTGAAAAACTAATTGCAATTAACAAGAGATGCACACTTCAAACAAGCCAAGCAAGTAATTATGAATGAACAATATGAATTATGCAAGGCACAATAGTAAAGAGAGAGAGAGAGAGAGATAGAGTAAGAGCCAAGGGATCAAGCGCAAAAACAAGATATGTTTCGAGATTCGAGCACCCAGCTCTACATCCCCGCCTTCACCCAGAAGGATTTTAAGTCCACTAGCTTGTCCACAAAGGACTCCCATAAAGGGAACCTCCACCGAGGATTTGGGGCAATAACAATTACAAGGAGTACCCAACTCCTCTCCTTACAAACACAACCTCCTCCTTGAGGCACAACTCCAAGCCAACAAACAATCACCTCACAACTTGAGAGATTAGCACAAAGCTTACACAAGGATCACCTCACCACTTGAGGGATACAACCCAAATGCACAACCTCCTCAACACAATGAGGGAAAGGCACAAAGCCAAACAAAGACAGGGTTTTCAACTTGGTGGTCTAAACAACAACCACAAAAATTCTCTTTCTCACACAAAGATCCTATAGAATGAGATAGTAGACGTAGCTCAAGTGTGGAGAAAACCAAAGGAATGGAAATCAAAAACTCAAAGAAAATTTTTGGGAAAATGCTAGAAACCAAGATGAAGAAATTGAATCAAAATCTTTTCCCAAAAACCCTTTCTTGATTTTCCAAACCCTAACAAAAACACAAAATAGATTGATCAATATAAAGCCCAAAAACTTCTTTTGATTGCTGTGAAAATACTAGAGAGTCAGGAAAAATTCGCACAAAAATCTTATGAAAAACTGGCCATTAATGGGGTATTTATAGCCCCCAGAAAAATATAGCCGTTGGCAGCCAAATCTGCCAAAAATGACCTACCGGTCGACCGTGCGGTCGACCGGCCAACGGTCATATTTTGACCGTTGCCAGCTACCGGTCGACTGCCCGGTCGACCGAAACAAACAGAGAGTTGCCTGCATGCAGTCGGTCGCCCGTGCGGTCGACCGGACCATGTGGCAGCCAGCGTGCACGTATCCGTGCACGTCGGTCGACTGATACGGTCGACCGGCTACTTGGTGCGGTCGACTGTAGGGGTCGACCGACCTAGCCTGGCAGAGACTGTTCTGGTCAGCAAAAACATGTAATTTTTAATCCTAAAAATTCCCATTAAATCTCTAAAAATCCACAAAAATAGTTTTATTATTTTTCATTGAAGTACAAACTTGTGTTAAAAAGTTTAACACAAATCTCAAACATTTTGAACTATTTTTGTGTTATAGAAATTTTGCCAAAAACCAAAAACTGTATTTTCTAAAACTTGAATTTTTGAATAGAAAATACGTTTTGTCCAAAACTCATCCAAATGCAAAAACATGATATTTAAACAACATTTAGGCATGATGTATATGGATATAATCCTATATACATTAAACATATATATATATATATATCCATGTTTTTGTCATTAATTCCAAAATTTGTTTTGTTGAAAATACCAAAACATAAAACACATGAAATAGACTATCAAACTAAGTTTGTCTAAATAGTTGAAGCATGCATGTATATAGAAACAAATCTAATATACATTAAACCATGTAAACTTGTTTTGATCTATCTATTCATGAAAACCAAGATCGGTTAAACCAAAAACGGAAAAATCGAAAACCAATATTCCAAAACATGAAACATGTGTGTTGTGAACTTGAGCATATCATACTATTCTAATCTTTACAATTTTGGATCTAAACACAAAACTGAACTATGGTACCGAAGTCTTCTTGTAGAGCGCCGTCTCCAAGCCGACTCGATCCAAAACTCCTTGATCCACCGAGCAATTGCTATATATGATTTTTAACGCTCGGGCTTTTGAATCAACATGTGAAAGCTTCCAAATCATCTTGTTGAAGCTAATCACCTACTAATAACTTGATTAATGATCTGAAACTAAAATCACAAGATTATTAGTACACATAACTACATGAGTTAATCATCATCAAAACTAGAGTGGAAGGCCTCTGGGCCAACAATCTCCCCCTTTTTGATGATGACAAAACTCATGGAGTTATATATGCATGGATCAAAGTTAAGCTTCAAAGAAGCTCCCCCTTAACTCATGCATAAAACAAATAACAATAAATATGCAATGAATATGAAACATGAAACATGCATAGATATGCATAAACAATAAAAAGGTTCTAGATACCAAATGAAATGTTCAAAAACAAAACATACTCTAGATACCAATTAAAATTAAACTAAATTAAACTTAATATATGCAAAACATAAACATGAAGTTTTATATATGCATATTAAACTCTCAAATAATTCTCCCCCTTTTTGTCAATCATCAACAAAGGGGTAAAAACCAAAACAAAACGAAATCTTCTCCTCTTTTTTTTTTTATACAAAGAAACAATCTTTGATAAGGGGTAAAAGCAAAATCAAATCAACAAATTTTTCTCCCCATTTTTGTTCGAAACAAAGAATCAATAAAAGGGTGAAAATAAGAAAAATAATATTCTCCCCCTTTTTGTCTAAAACAAAAACAAAGTCAATAAGGGGTTACATTCAATTAAGATATCAATTAAAAATATGTCAAAGTAGAGCATCTTGATACCAATTGAAAGTAAACAAAATATATTGATACCAATTTTTAGCAAAACACATGAAAATCTTGATACCAATTGAAATTAAACATAATAAATTTTGAATTGTCTAAACAAAATTTTGATACCAATTGTAAATACTTTTCATTTTGAACATATGATACCAAATTTAAATTTTCAATCATAAAGTATGGGAGTGGAAAACAAATACCAATTGAAAGATGAAATACGAATTTTCTCCCCCTTTATGAAATACCAACTAAAACAATGCGTAGGCTTGATACCAATTTAAAAGTAATCAATTGAAACAAAATTGAGGCTCAAGCTTAGTACAAACACAAACATATATATGTATGGAAAATAGATATCAATAGAAATTGATATTCTTTGAAATGCAAGCATACATATATACAAACATATATGAGTATACAAGAAATGGTCAAAATTGATACCAATTGAAAAAATTCAATGATACCAATTGAAATAACAATAAGATCAAGTGTATACATCATATAACTACCACCCAATCATGGTTCAAGTTTTAAATGATTTTCATTTTAAAGCATATATGAACATGATCTCCCATCCAACCTCCCATAGATGGTAGGGGTTTTCAAAAATAGGTTTGAAAATAGAGTACGTTTGAAAATCTCTACCATAAGAAGAATACGAATTAGTTAAATGGGAAATCTTGTTAACTAGTACGAAATCCTTCAAGTAAGGAATAAAACAAAATTGTTTTTCATGAAACACATGTAATTCACATGATCACTAAACACTCAAAATCTATAAAGCCCATATCATAGTCTCATGAAAACAAATCATGAGTAAATTAATAAAGTGAGTGTACAAGTATAATGTGACACATATCAACATGAAATATTCAATTAAGCTCGATTTAAATTCCTTTAAAACATGAAACATGAAAATCTAAAATTTTCAATAAAACTAATTATACTTCAAGGCATATGTATGTTTTGACAACACAAAAAGTATACATACATATCCCTAAACACAATTTGAGTCCATAATAAAGATTTGCATGAAAAACAAATGACTCAAGGGGTATACATGTATATCTTAAAGTTTGGCAAAATAAACATATACATGAAGCGAAAACACATGATCATAAAACATGTCCAAAAAGGGAATACAAGTTATAATGCATGAATCATAAAAACTAGACTATACTAGCACATCTAATGGGTACAAATAAGCATCCAAGCACAAACATATATAAGGATTTATTTGTGTCCCACTACATGTACAAGAATAAATTCTAGTCTTAATGAAAACTAACATCTAAACAAGTAATCAAATCATTAAGCATAAAACGGGATATAAATCAACATGAAAATCATAAACATGATCATTATGTAAATCCACATGCTATTAGAATCATGATATACATAATAGCTAAACAAATGGTGAGAACACAACATATGGGTCCATATAAACATGGGTGATCTCGAGAGCTATACATGCATGTCAAAAGTCTAATAAACATGGCATTTAACATACTAAACAAAACATGAGTCATCAAAACAAATTATCATAAACATTCATATGATCATTATGTATATGCATGTTCATTAGATCTAGTGCATACATATTAGTTTAAACAAGGTGAGAACATTAAATATAGATCCATATAAAACATGGGTGTCTCAAGTAACTAAACATGTATATCACTAATCTAATCAACATGACATAAGCATAATGAACAATAAAACATCACATGCTATAAATAGATGAACATGAAAGCATGTAAATATAAACGGGAGTTAGAGATAGATACCAAAATCGATGAAGGCATCTCTCAAGTTCTCCAAAACAAGGTGGTCCTCCCACCAAACCTTCCTTGAAAGTGATGCATCCAAAATGGTTCTCTTTAAGCTTGGAACGCATCCACCTCAAGGCACCAATACTCTCACGTGATGCGAGAGCCCACACCTACATCAAAAATCAAAGGGGTGGTCTTTGGTACCCATTTTCTTTTGGGTCCATAGGGGTTAGATCTTTTCTAACCCAAAAAAGATTATTTGCTAAATTTTCAATATGTAGACGATCATAGCAAAATCTAGCAAGGTGGCCTTTTCGACCACATTGTGTACATGTGTACACATGGGCATACATAGTGTGAAGTTTGTGATCGTGATGAGCATGTGTATGTCGTAATGGGTGTGCATGCGAAGATGGACCTCGTTTCTTACGAACCAAGGTTTCCAAGCGTGTATGATTTAAAGTACATTGGCTCAAAGTGGAGTGTTTAGACGGGAAAGGTGTTGTATTGTGGAGTATAATTTGCACACAAAATATATTCAATAAAAGAGATAAGGTTTAGATTCAACCTCAAGTGCTTTGATCACTCCACAAATGTATTCCAATGATTAATGTACCCTTTCCTATCTCCGTTATAGCATGGGCTATACCGAGTCGATTCTCAGGGAGAGCTTGCGATGGAAGCGTTACGGTTCGTAGTGAAGATAGAAAACGAAGATTCTTCTTTGTCTTTAAAAGAATGAATAAAACATGAAAAAAGAAATGAAAGAATGGGTGGCTTTGTTCATGATGGAAAATGAAAAGAAATCAAAGAAGAGATTTGCTTTTGGAATTAAAACTAAAAGAAAGAAAACTTTGAAGAAGCTTTGAAGATGGAGAAAACCATGACTAGCTAACCTTACTACCTTGCCAAAAACTTACTAAACTCCGTGATGGTGAATGCGTGCCTCATGTTGATTCATCGGCATAGATTTGTCTTGCGTGTTGGTCTAATTACTTTCCCACTTGAATGACGGGTGATCACTCTTGGACTTGTCTTGTAGACTCATAGATGTCATCGGCCTACAAGATAGACTTTCAATAATGGAATCAAAAGAGTGACACTCAAGGGATGCTAAGGAAGAAGATACAACATTCATTAATTGAAGTAAAGAAGTTGTACAACAAATAGCATATGTTTGGTGATCCATCTCCATGTTCCATCAAGGCACTTGTTCTAAAGACAAGGCTCTAAATGAGGCACACATGAATCATATGGAATTACAACAAGATCTTGCCAAGCAATGAAAGTAACCCATCGGAGAAGAGAAGACCATACAACTTGTAAGATTAAAGATAACAATCACCCATGAGTTAGTAGTTAGCAAGGTTAGTGGTTAGCTAGTCATGTAGAAGAATTTAGCTACTAGCCATTACAAGAAAAGAAAAGCAAAGCATGAATAAAATTGCAAGTAAAGTAAAGCTAGAATTAAAGAAAGCAAGTAATACTAGAAAATGCTCAAGTAGAGAGAAAAGAATGGATGAATTCTTACTTCACAAGTTGTCACACCTTGGTCTACACAAGCTTTCTCTCTCTTACAACTCTCTTTTGCAAAATTTCTAGGGAGGAAGAAGATCTAGAGCACTACAAAAATCCTAGAGAGAAATCCTACAAAATACAAGCATCTAATCTCTAATCTCTCCTCTCTCCTTCCACACTTTTTGCGAAGGCCCTGGTGCAGTATTTATAGCCTCAGAGAGGCGCGGCAGCTTGCGGCCGTTTCAAGTCCGTTGGCCAACAGCTTTCTGTTGTGAAGTTGTTACAAGTTTGTTAGCCACGTGGACCTTCTGGAATCTTGAGTTAGCGCGTAGAATTCTCCAGATCCTGGGCTCAAATTTGGGCTCTCTTTTGGGCTTTTGAATTAATCTCTTTTAATTATTGCTAATTAAAGAGATTTTGGGCTTTTTCTCATTTCAGATGTGGACCTGCAAACATAGAGAGAAGATGATCAAAAATCATATTTTTATTGATAATATGCATGGTATGGAAGCGGTAAAATATGCAAATATGTATAACAATCATGGAGCCCAAACATTCAACACTTTTCTTCAAACATTTATGTCATTTTCAATACTAGAAAATAAAGTGGAATATGCAATAGATGTGCTAGGCGAATCTACACTAGCATGGCAAATATGAGAATCAATATCAATTTTCAAAATTCATTTTTCTTTAAAACCAAATCCAATTCTTTTGTAATGAAATCAATTTCATTTTTCAAAACAAGGTTATCTTTTAAAACAAAGTCTAATTTAGATGATAAAACCTCATTGTTTTTCACAACATCATCACAATATTTTTGTTTTTCAAAACATCAATCTCTTTTAGGGCAAGGTCTAGTTGAGATCTTAGTGAGTCACGTTCACTAGTAATCTCTTCCTTCTCTTACAAAACCGATTCAAAAGTTGAGCATAAATCCTTCATTTCTTCTTTTAGTTCAAGATTATTCTTTTTTAAAAGATTATGTTTTTCCAAAAATTTTTCAAGCTTTGTGGCAAGTTCCATATTTAAGGTTTGATCTTCTAAACAACCATCGCAATAAGAACTAGAGCAATCATCTAGTTGAGAATCCAATTGTACCTCAAGGGAGTTTTTCCCTTGGACCATGAGGCAATGCTCATCGGACTTGTCTCTCCTAGATCTCCTCAACCTGTTGATAATCCTTGGTTGCTCGGGAGAAGTCAATAAGCTCCAAACTGTAAAAGCCGAATCATAATGATCAAAACTGGTAAAAGATCTTCATTAAGAGATGCTCTAAGTGTTTTAAGTGCTAATGCATTTGCCTTTTTATGCTTGCTATGATTTGGATAGGATTCTTGAGTAGTGGCTTGATAAACTAAATGTCCTAGGCTTTTTAAGTGACTACTCATATTGGCCTTCCAAACATCAAGTCTAAAAAAGTCAAACATAGGAGGGCTATCCATGAGTGCAACTATATGTGTGCAAAATGAAAATGCAAGTGAAGATTAGCAAACCAAGATCTCACTCCTAGGTGGTTAAACCTAAATATCAGGAGCGTAGGCTCTGATACCAATTGAAAATCACCTAGAGGGGGAGTGAATAGGTGATTACGCTAATCTAATCAACTTAATATGGAATTGAAAGACTAATTACAATTAACAAGAGATGCACACTTCAAACAAGCCAAGCAAGTAATTATGAATGAACAATATGAATTATGCAAGGCACAATAGTAAAGAGAGAGAGAGAGATAGAGTAAGAGCCAAGGGATCAAGCGCAAACAACAACATATGTTTCGAGGTTCGAGCACCCAGCTCTACATCCCCGCCTTCACCCAGAAGGATTTAAAGTCCACTAGCTTGTCCACAAAGGACTCCCACAAAGGGAACCTCCACCGAGGATTTGGGGCAATAACAATTACAAGGAGTACCCAACTCCTCTCCTTACAAACACAACCTCCTCCTTGAGGCACAACTCCAAGCCAACAAACAATCACCTCACAACTTGAGAGATTAGCACAAAGCTTACACAAGGATCACCTCACCACTTGAGGGATACAACCCAAATGCACAACCTCCTCAACACAGTGAGGGAAAGGCACAAAGCCAAACAAAGATAGGGTTTTCAACTTGGTGGTCAAACAACAACCACAAACAATCTCTTTCTCACACAAAGATCCTATAGAATGAGATAATAGATGTAGCTCAAGTGTGGAGAAAACCAAAGGAATGGAAATCAAAAACTTAAAGAAAATCTTTGGGAAAAGCTAGAAACCAAGATGAAGAAATTGAATCAAAATCTTTTCCCAAAACCCTTTCTTGATTTTCCAAACCCTAACAAAAACACCAAATAGATTGATCAATATAAAGCCCAAAAACTTCTTTTGAATGCAGTGAAAACACTAGAGTGTCGGGAAAAATTCGCACAAAAAATCATAAGGAAAACTGGCCATTAATGGGGTATTTATAGCCCCCAGAAAAATATAGCCGTTGGCAGCCAAATCTGCCAAAAATGGCCTACCGGTCGACCGTGCGGTCGACCGGCCAACGGTCATATTTTGACCGTTGCCAGCTACCGGTCGACCGAAACAAACAGAGAGTTGCCTGCATGCAGTCGGTCGCCCGTGCGGTCGACCGGACCATGTGGCAGCCAGCGTGCACGTATCCGTGCACGTTGGTCGACTGATACGGTCGACCGGCTACTTGGTACGGTCGACCGTAGGGGTCGACCGACCTAGCCTGGCAGAGACTGTTCTGGCCTGCAAAAACATGTAATTTTTAATCCTAAAAATTCTCATTAAATCTCTAAAAATCCACAAAAATAGTTTTATCATTTTTCATTGAAGTACAAACTTGTGTTAAAAAGTTTAACACAAATCTCAAACATTTTGAACTATTTTTGTGTTATAGAAATTTTGCCAAAAACCAAAAACTGTATTTTCTAAAACTTAGATTTTTGAATAGAAAATACGTTTTGTCCAAAACTCATCCAAATACAAAAACATGATATTTAAACAACATTTAGGCATGATGTATATGGATATAATCCTATATACATGAAACATATATATATATATATATAATATATATATATATATATATATATATATATATATATATATATATATATATATATATATATATATATCTCCATGTTTTTGTCATTAATTCCAAAATATGTTTTGTTGAAAATACCAAAACAACACATGAAATAGACTATCAAACTAAGTTTGTCTAAATAGTTGAAGCATGCATGTATATAGAACAAATGTAATATACATTAAACCATATAAACTTGTTTTGATCTATCTATTCATGAAAACCAAGATCGGTTAAACCAAAAACGGAAAAAACCGAAAACCAATATTCCAAAACATGAAACGTGTGTGTTGTGAACTTGAGCATATCATACTATTCTAATCTTTACAATTTTGGATCTAAACACAAAACTGAAATATGGTACCGAAGTCTTCTTGTAGAGCGCCGTCTCCAAGCCGACTCGATCCAAAACTCCTTGATCCACCGAGCAATTGCTATATATGATCTTTAATGCTCGGGCTCTTGAATCAACATGTGAAAGCTTCCAAATCATCTTGTTGAAGCTAATCACCTACTAATAACTTGATTAATGATCTGAAACTAAAATCACAAGATTATTAGTATACATAACTACATGAGTTAATCATCATCAAAACTAGAGTGGAAGGCCTCTGGGCCAACAGGGCTTTCTCTTTCCATTCAATTAGTGTAATATTTAAACCTTCAATTGATATCAAAAGTATTTTGCAAACTGGTATCTATATTGGTTTCAAAATTGTTTTCAATTTTCAATTGGTATTTCTAGTTTTTCAATTGGTATCAATGTTTGTTTTATAATTGGTAGCTTATAACTATTATCCTTTTAATTAACATTTTTATTTTTGTTTTTATAAATGGTATCTTAGAAAATCAAATTTTTATTTTATTTTTAAAATTTATTTTGATACTTATTGCTTACATGCAAGGAGAGTTAACTTAACATCTCCTCTATATATAAACTTATGATGAATGTATTGTATAAGGAAGAGCTTGATCTCTTTTCTCCATATCATACCATGTGTAAGAGGAGTTTAACATCTCCATTTATACATTGTATACTATACTTATATGGGTTAGGGTTTAGTCATTCCTTCTCCATATAATACATGTATGCAGGGGGAGTTAACTTTGAGTCTTGTCTCTTCATAGATTTATATCGCATATACATTTACTTTATTTGTGTACTCTTTTTTTATGTATTGAAAAAAAAGGGAGATGATTTTAGAGTTTATATATGCATGACTGTATTTTATGTTTGCATATATGTGTTTATATTTATAATTTGTGTTCATGATTTATTTGGTATTTATGAGCTTACATTTAATATCTATATGTTTTATACTATGCATGAGTTAAGGGGGAGATTTTAAAAAGCTTATCTTTAATCCATACATTTATAAATCCATGAGTTTTGTCATCATCAAAAGGGGAAGATTGTTGGCTCAAAGGCTCATCACTCTATTTTTGAGATGACTAACTCATGCGTTATAGTACTAATGATCCTGTGTTTATTAAGTTTTAAATATTGATCAAGATCTTAGTTGGTGTTTTAGCTTCAATAAAAGATTCAAAGTAAAGTTTTAAAGATATCATATGGTGATTCAAGAGCTTAAAATAGAAAATATCTAGTACTTAAGATGGAGTCTAGCTCGGAGAATCAAGTTTGGATCAAGTGTGCACGGAGAAGAAGATTTTCAAGAAGACTTGAGTTTAGAGTTTATGAGTTTAGATCTCTTATAAAGAATAGATTAGTTTTGATTGCTCAATCTTACACACACACACACACACACACAAAGTTTGATATTGATTTTCAAGAATAAAAGTTTTGATGTCGGTTTAACATGTTTACATTTTTGATTTCATAAATAGATTTCATCAAAAACCAATTTACATTATTTTATATGTATATCTTTTCTATCTATACACATTGAGCCTCAATTAAGTTTCAACAACTTATTTTTGCATTTATGCAAGTTTTGGAAAGAACTAGATTTTCATTTAAAAGTTTGGTTTTTGAAAAATATGATTTTTATTTTTAAGAATAAATTTCTATATCTCAAAAATAACTTCACATATTTGTAATATGTGTTATTTTTTTATCATACATATTTGTACTTTAATATATTTACAGGAACTTATTTTTGTAGAATTTATAGAGATTTATTGGCATTTAAATTAAATTTAAAAAGATAGTTTCAAGTATACTTAGTGTCCATATACAGTCAGGTTGAGCTGTCAACAGCTTAATGGAGTTGTCGACAGGCCAACACTGGACTGTCGACAGGTTCTTTTTAGAGAACTGTCGACAATATTTTCCAGTATCTAAGGGTTTGGGCTGACTGTTGACAGAGCTGTTGACAGCCCCTTTGGATTATCGACAGGATTGACCTTGCAACGGCTATAATTCTTATTGTTGCACATTGGCCTATCGACAATCCTATTAGATTGTCGACAGCTCCAGTGACCGTTTGAGCCATGTTTTGAATTAAAATAAGATTTTCTCCTTTCTAACTATTTTGTCTTAATCCTAAACGGATATGTTTCACTTTATTAGGACTTCATCAGTATTTTATTGACTAGTTTAACTCTCTAATGATATTTACCCTCTTCCTATAAATAGGAGTAATTAGAGATAGCTTTATTAAAAAATGGTTTTACAAGATTTTCAAGAGCAATTTTTCTACATTCAACAAAGTTTTAAAATAAGTTTTTATACTTCAAAATATATATGTCTCTATTGTGTTTCAAAGTTTTGAAAAATCAAAGAAAACAAGTTTTGGAAAACTCTAGTTTCAAGTTTTCAATTTCTATATCATTCAAGAAGTTTTCCCAAGTGTTTCTTTTGTGTTTCACTTCCAAAATCTTTGTTTTGTCACAAACTTGAGCCATTCATTATAAAATCTATCATCTAGGATCTTGTATTATAGGAGGTGTTATTTGTGATCTTTATGATCACCAAGTGTTATAACCATTCTTTTGCCTTGTGCTTTGGCTTTGTGCCATCCCCTTGTGTAGAGATGATTGCTTTGTGCATTAGTTTTATACCTCCTCTTGTGTTGATTGAGCTTTGTATCTTTTGTGGAGTTACCAGTGGAGATAATGGAAATCCTTCTAGGTGAAAGCGGGGACATAGAACTTGGTGTTCGAACCTCGAAATATATCCTTATGTTTGCGTTTGGCTATCTCCCTCAACTCTACTCTTTCTATATCTCGCATTGCTATTATTGTTCATCTATACATGTTTGATATTGTGCATACAATTGTATCAATCCAGTAGAGCTATTGAAGTACCTCAACTCTTAATCTAGTGAAATTCTAAGAAGAGCTCATTCAAAAAGGCCTCTTCAAGGAATATGTCCTCATGCCCAAAGCAGCTTCTAGACAAATGCACCCACAGCCTTCCCAGCAATAACATTTGATCACCAGCAAAAGACGATCGATTAACCACATAACTCTAGACAAACGGGGTATATTTTCTTCCAACTCTCATTCCGTGTATTCCATTTTTGATTATGAATAAAATGTTATTTTATGCTTCTCATTATTGCAATACATCCAACCAATTTAGTACATTCAACCAATGCAGTATATCCAACCAAAGCAGTACATCCAACCAATACAGTCCATCCAACCGTGCCAGCAATCCACTTCACATGCCTCAATGATAGGATTTCTCCCACTCGGAGATGGTCAAGTAATCTCCGCTAATGGGATTTTTCCCGCTTAAAGTCAGTTCTCCGCTGATGAGATTCCCTACTAGGAGGATTATATTTGTACATTCTGTTGATGAGATTTTCTCCACTTAGAAGTGTCAAAGTAGACATGCCCACGGGTGCTCTATCGGCTATCCTACATGGTCGAAACCCTTCGCTGTGGGATTTTTCCCACTTGAATTTCACTACTATGTTATAGGGATTTTCCCCTCTCAAAGTGCCTACTTGATGTTTCATTGATGAGATTTTCCCAACTCGGAGCACAAGCACTATCCTACGGGTTCCCCTTATCTGAACTTATGGACAAATGAACCCCCGATAGTTTTCTTCTGACGTGGTCCTGCCATCCATATTCCGATGCGAAGGATATCACCCTGCTCGAGAGCTGCCATCCATATTCCGATGATGGGATTAACCCCACTTGGGAGACAACTCCGTTGTAGAACTTTTTCCACACAGAGGTCAACTTCACTGCTGGTTTTACTCCCACTTGGAGGTACCAATCATCACTCCAATTTATATGGGGCCTCATGTAGGCTGCCTAAAAATCATTAAAAATAAGTCATCAGACGCAAACCTCCCAATGTGAAGGTCGCATTTCAATTAAAATGCGAAACTCGTGTCCAAGAAGAAACACAAACATCAAATGCGGGTTTGAGGAACCCCGCGTCTCACTTCAGACGCGGATCTGAGCAACTCCATGTCTTAATCAAGTGCAGGTCTGAGCAATTCTATGCTCCACTTTAGACGTAGGTTTGAGAAACCCTGTGTCTCACTTCAAATGCGGGCCTGAGCAATTTCGCGTTCTGATTGAGACATTCGCATCTACAACAAGCAACGCGAGGTCCTCGTCCAGCTCGAGACCTGTGTTTCTATTGTAACTGATCCTCATTATTGGGTCAATTAACTCCCCACATGATGGGGAGTTAATCCCCATAATGAAAGAATTTTAGGGGATAATAATGGGGAGTTAATCCCCATAATGGAGGGATTTTAGGGGACAATAATACCCCTATGACTCCTGATAAATGGCATGAGAAGCTATGAAGACAGGGAGGTCTTTTTGGAGCAAAGGGGACTCTTTTGGAGCAAAGAGGACTTTTGGAGAGGAAGCCAGCGAAGAGAAAGAGAAGTTTTTACTTGAGAGCTAAGAATTCTCAATCAAAATGCATCTTACTTTTCTTTTGCTTTTTCAAAAGGAGAAATCAGTAGACTCTAAACACTTAGTGTGTTAAAAATAGAGCTCCCTTCTGAGGTCAATGGAGAACAAGAATCACTCTCCATCGCCACACGAAGAACCCTGTCTTAAACAAAAGGAGAATCGGTTCTTCTCCCTCTTTTGTAATCGAAATCATTCTATTGTGACTTTTCAGCCACTCAAAGAAACTTTAGATCGCGCATACTTTTTTAAGCAAACCAAAGATCTTTTGTTTGGTCAGAAAAGTATGCATGATGTTAAGTTTCTTTAAGTGGCTGAAAAGTTACAATAGAACGATTCCGATTACAAAAGAGGGGAGAAGAACTGGTTCTCCCCTTTGTTTAAGGCTGGGTTCTTCGTGTGGTGATAGAGAGTGATTCTTGTTCTCTGTTGACTAGCCGAATGTTAACTTTTCTTCAAGATGCTCTAAAAAATCAATCAGAAGGGAACTCTATTTTTAATGCACTAAGTGTTTAGAGTCCACTGATTTCTCCTTTTTGAAAAACCAAGAGGAAAACAAGATGCTTTTAGCTTGAGAATTCTCAGCTCTCAAGTAAAAGCTTCTCTTTCTCTTCTCTGATTTCCTCTCCAAAAGTCCTTTCTGCTCCAAAAGAGTCTACTTTGCTCTAAAAAGACCTCCATGTCTTCATAGCTGCTCAGGCTATTTGTAGGGAGTCATACGGGTATTATTGTCCCCTAAAATTCCCCCATTATGGGGATTAACTCCCCATCACGTGGGAATTTAATTGACCCAGTAATTAGGATGAGTTACAACAGAAATGCGGGTCTCGCATTGGACATGGACCTCATGTTGCTTGTTGTAGATGCAGACGTCTCAGTCAGAATGCAAAATTGCTCGGATCCACGTTTGAAGTGGGATACAGGGTTTCTCAGACCCTCATCTGAAGTGAAGCAAAGAGTTGCTCAGATCTGCGCTTGAATTAAGATGTATAGTTGCTCAGACCTGTGACACGGGGTTCCTCAGACTCGCGTTTGATGTTCGCGTTTCTTTTTAGATGCGAGGTCTTCGTTCTAATTGAAATGCGACCTTCACGTTGGGAGGTTTGCATCTGATGACTTGTCTTTAATGATTTTTTGACAGCCTACACCTCAACTCAGAGTAGAAGCATCAAATTTGTTGTTGGGTGACATCCTCACTTCAGACCTTTTTTTCAGGTCTTCTAGGACATGGGTACTCATGACATATGATATACATATGAGGGTTTTCTTATTTGAATTATCCCCTTGACCTACTAGTCCTGAGTGGTTGTGGGCTGGATGCTCTCTGGAGGAAGAAAACTTTAGGTAACACCTTATTCAGCATTACACATGCTTGAAATTTAAATGCTCACTTGGGGTAAATCGGATTGTGTATACATGATCAACGTCAATGTGCAATACAAGATATATTTATGAGGGTTTTCTTATTTAAATTATTCCCTTGATGTACTAGTCTTATAGGGGTAGAAGCTATGTAATACAATCAAATTTACCCAATTATATATTGTGATGGAGATTTTCTGATACAATTGATCGGACAATCGACCTCACACCATAAGTGAATGGGCTCTCGAATTTTTTGTAATAATTAAATATTTTAACATAATAAACAAATATAGACATAGGATTTTTATATGGAAACCTCACTTAGGAAAAACTATGGGGAGGAAAGAAAATTCACTATGGTCTCAAGATTATAATAAATTATACTGAATATTCTTCTGTTTATAACTTCTCGGATGCGATCCCTTTTCTAGATGGATGTCCAGATGCATAAATACCTTGTAGTGTTATGATTAAGGGTGCGGATATTTTAGATCTCCATAACTACATGATTTGTATGTTGTGATTTCTTCATAACTGCTCAGATAATAATGCATGATTGTTGGAATTGATATATAAAAAATATCTGTCACTATTCATAACTGCCCCTACTGAACTTGAGGCATTGAAACATTTAGAATGTAGGAATAATCTGACCGAGTAACTGACTCCGTGAATCAAGAACCCTGCCACTGAGTTGCATGCGTGGAGGCTGGAGTTTCCGTGGAGAGCCTTTGCTGTGGGGGTCGAGGGCGTCCGACTAGTGGGATGGTTCTGCCTGAGTTGAATATCCAAGTGAACAATCCTAGATAGATATGGTTAGAGAGGGACCTAGCAATTGCGGATGTCAGAGAAGGACCTCAGGTCGGAGAGGGACTTGACAGTTGCAGATGTCAGAGAGGGGCCTCCGGTCGAGTGTGGTCTCGTGGTAAGTGATTGAGTTGGAATCTGTACACAAAAATACAGAATTTCAAAACTTGAGAATAGAATGTGCAAGTACTCAATACTATCGCGATAGCAAGTGGCTATGCGGGTCGTGATTCACAAGGAGGGACTAGCGATGGAAGATTTTTTAGCAAGTTCTCTTTTAAGTTACAATCAATGGTTAAAGATCTTCTTTTGTTCTTTTAAAAGAAAAGGAAAATAGGTTAATGTTAAGTTAAGAAGAAAGTGGTAGATTAGATGGTGGAGAAAATAGAAAATAGATTTGTATAAAGAAATTAAAAAAAAAGTGATAAAAAAGTTGGGAGATTGTTGTGTTGGTGATCTAAACTAAAATTAAAAGAAAATAAAGTCAAACCCTGAAAAACTTACTTACCTCTTCGGCGCCTGCTTACCTTTGACCCGTATCGACGATGTACCTTTGTTTGAAGGCGAACGAAGTAAGACAAAAGGAACTTCACCATTCCCAATTTACACTATGAAATGAAGGGGCAAGCTACACTGCCATAGAAATGGCAATCCATCACCATAAGCCATCAATAGCACTTTCAAGGGTAAGGCAACTTCAAGGCTGTCGGAGTCATTTGGATTCACAAACACATAAGAGGGAAGCAAACTAAAACAAGAATAGAAAATAAAAGAAAACTTCGATTCGACTCAAATAACAATGAAAGAAAAGATTACTTACACCGGTGTCACCCTCAGTACAAACTTGTTCTCATTCCTCCATGAAAATCTCCTCTCCTCTCAGTTACATAAAGAAAATAAAAATTACATAAAAGAAAACTAAAAACCTAAGAAACAAACTACAGAATAACCTAAATTCTACTCTCTGCTTCCTCCTCCCCTGCCTCTGATGTGTGGGGTATTTATAGAATAGAAATGGATAAGGAAATGAGTCTAAAGATAAGAGAAGTTGACTATTTCTGAATTTGAATCATCTCCTTATCTTTAAACTTGATTTAATGTAGATATTTAATTCTGATTTGCAGCTTATTGGCGTGTTGATTGCTGAATATAACTTATTGAATGACAGAATTAGTAGTGATCAACGTAAGAGTTGTCGCCCTTTAAGTCTTCTTTCTAGATCATCTTGAATCATCAGATTTGAGTTTCAGTAGAGAAAGTTATGATTCAAATACTAAAATGTATCCAGTCTGAATCCGAGTCTAAATTGCTTCATCTCATCCATTGATCTTCTCTCTATCCATTTATTCCATTGGATTTTGAATTTGGACTCTGTGTTTGATGTTGTCTTCAGTTGAACATTTTTTTTTCAATCCTTGATCTATTCTGAATGTGGTGATATCCTCATAGATTTTTAAGTTAATCAAATTGATTCGCCAAAATCTGATTTTTAACTGACTAGATCTGGGATCATACTCAGCTAACCAAATAGATCCACTTAAATCTGATTTTAACTGGTATTTATTTGGTTCAATCCTTTTTCTTTTCATGATTATCTTCTGCAAAATAGACATTTAAGATAAAGAAATTGCAGTTTATTACAAGATAAATGTAGAAGTGTAATGAAAAGAATGTAAAATATGTGTACGATAACACCCCCACACCTATCTTTTGCTCTTCCTCGAGCAAAACAATAAAACTAAATTAAAGATTATTAGACCACTTTCGTAGGTCAGCGATTGCACTGAGCATGTGCAACAAGCCATTAAACCTCTAGGTTTTCCCTAGAGGACGAGTTTTGTCTTGTGAGGGTTTTCAATAGATTACACCCACAAATTCTATAAAGAAAGAGAAACAAAGTATTAGTATTTTGAAAACACATTTTGAAAGAGAAAAATATTTGAAATATTATTGTAAGCATTAAGTAATCTATAAGTTATAGGAAAACTGAACTTTTCATTCCTAAACTTAGTTTTTATTCAAAAACTTGTTATCAATCAAGGTAAGGAGTCAAACTGTATTTCTCATCTACTCTATTATTTTACCCTGAGTTTGAAAGTACACCTAGAGGGGGGTGAATAGGTGTAAGGCTAATCTAATGACAAATGATGCGGAATTAAAAATTAATTGCAACACACTTAGTGTAACCAAAGAGTGTAGCCGAATTTTTGGTGAAGGGCTCTAGACTAACTCCTCTAAATTCCTCTAAATAAGAGTTGAGGTGCTATATAAATCTCTCTTGGTTTAACACAAGTATGACACACAATCAAACCCAAGAATATATATGATATGAACAATATGAATCAATGCAAGGTAAATAAGAGAGAGTTTAGAGATAGTGGATCAATCGCAAACACCACGTTATGTTTCGAGGTTCGAGCACCCAGCTCTACGTCCCCGCCTTCACACAGAAGGATTTCCACTATAGCCTCCACACAGTACTTCCCACAGAGGGAACCTCCACTGAGAATTTGGGCAAATACAACTTGGGAGTACACAACTCCTCTCTCAACAAATACAACCTCTCACTAGAGGCTAGGCACAAAGCCAACACAAGATCAACCTCTCACTAGAGGGATACCAACAAACTCAATCACCTCTACACTTAGATGGATACTAGCAACCCAATTGCACAATCTCCTCTACACTTAGAGGGAAAGGCACAAAGCCAAGCAAAGAAAAGGTTTACAACACTTGGTGGTTTTAACAAACCACAAACCAATTTTTCTCACTAAAACTAGATCCTATAGATAGGATAGATATAATAAGCTCAAGTGTGAGAAAATAAAGTGTTTGGAACAAAGAAAAATACTTGGGAAAATCTTCAAATAGATATTGAAATTTAAATCAAAAACCAATTCCCAAAAGACTCTATTTTTTTGAATTTCCAACACTTTAAAACAAATAAAAGTAAATCTTTTTAACCCAAAAACTATTGCTGAAAAACACTTGAAAGATGTAAATTTTTCTCTCTAGAAATCTTGGTGAAAACAGCTCAAGAATGTTGGGTATTTATAGCCCCAAACAATTCTGCCCGTTGGCAGCAGGAAAGTGCAAATTTGCCCTTCCGGTCGATCGCCCGGTCGACCGACCAACGGTCACTTTTCTGACCGTTGAGCCTGTGGTCGACCGCCTGGTCGACCGGGACTAGATACAGAGATCAGCAGCTCTCTGCCGGTCGACCGGTCGAGAGCAGAGCTCTCCGGACGGTCGACCGCCCAGTCGACCGGCCTACCAGCCCAGGCTGCGTGCACGTCCTGTGCAAGTCAGTCGACTGGACCGGTCGACCGACTTCTGCTACGGTCGACCGGTCTGGTCGACCGGTAGACAGCCAAGTCAAACATTTTAGGGATTAAAAACTTGAGTTTTTGACTTCAATTAAATCTCATAAAATCACATAAATTCTACAAAAAACAGTTCTTATTAGATCTTTGAAATACAAATATGTGTGAGTAAAATTCAACACATATTACAAACTATTTGAACCATTTTTGTGTTCTTGAAAATTTACCTTTAACCAAAATCCGTATTTTCAAAACTTGGATTTTTGAAATGGGAAAACCGTTTTCTCCAAAACTCAAGTAAATACAAAACCATGATATTGAAATAACTTTAAAGCATATTGTATATGGATAGAACCTAATATACATGAAAGATATGATATCTATGTTTTAGACATTAATTACAAAAATAAGTTTTGTTTAAATACAAAACTCCAAACTCATGAAATAGACTATCAAAATAAATTTTTCTAAATAGATGAAGCATAGATGTATATAGACCAAATCTAATATACATTAAACCATGTAAACTTGTTTTGATTCTATCTATCCATGAAAATCATATATATGAAACACCGAGACCGGTTAAACCGAAAACAAAACATGATACTTTAAAATTGTGTGTGTATTGTGAACTTGAGCAAATCAACACTATCTAATCTTTACAAAGATCTAAACATAATCTTAAACTAAACAAACTGAGGTCTTCTTGTAGAACTCTTTCTCCAAGTCGATTCGATTCAAAATCGATCCAAACGAACTTGACTCCAACCGAGTATTAAATGCGATCTTGACGCTCGAGCTCTTGAATCAACATGTGCAAGCTCCAAAACACCTTTGTTGAAGCTAATCACCTACTAATATCTTGATCAAATATCTGAAACTAAATATCATAAGATTAATAGTAACTATAACTATATGAGTTAATCATCATCAAAACTAGAGTGAAGGGTCTCTGGGCCAACAAACTTATATGCACCTTTGTGACCGTGAAATTTTGACTCGAGGTTCTTTAACTCTAACTCTTATACCTTATTTATTTATTTATTTTTTATTTTTGGTGGTGTTATTCCTTAATTTTATTAGGCGTTCTAATCTGCCCATGTAACGAGCTTTTAATCGGTGACTCCCAAACCGAACGGTCTTAGGGCACCGAGTGAGAAAACACCCCAAGGACATAAAAACTCGAGCAAATAAGGCCACAAAACTAAAGATTTTATTATATGAATAATTTTAGGCGTGAATACTTATGCTTTATGAGGCACAAATACCCAGCTTAATCAGAGGATATATATATATTTCTTTTTCTTTTTTTTAAAAATGGCATAAGAATCTTTGTTTTTGAATCTTAAGTGTGTAAATGTATAAAGCATACATATACCATCAAGGTAAAAATCTAGACTAAATTACTTTTTCAAATTTTCTTCCTAACCTTGGAAATCAAACAAATAATCTTATTTTGATTAAGTATAAGAAATCCTAATTATGATTCTCCTATTCCTTAAAATTGACTTAATTTCTTACAAAGAATATGTTAAAATATTGTTTCTATTTTCAAAAAGTTTTTAAAAGTAAAGAAAATGTTAATTTTTTTATAAAAAAGGAAAACCTAAGTTATGTTAGAACTCTCCCCCACACCTATCTCATGCATTGTCCTCAATGTATGAATTAATGCATAGATCCTTGAAAAAGAAGAAAAGGAAGGAAAATATTACCTTGTGGTGGTGGTTCCAGTGGTAGTCTAATTGGGTCAAGTGTTGCCACCCAATCAAGATAATGTGGTGGTTCACGGAACCCACCTTTATTGAGCTCTTTTCTTTTTACATATTTACAGTCCCCAATATGAATAGGATCATGAAAGACCTTATCGTTAAACTTACTCCCTTTACATGACCAGTCTTGAAAAATCATCACGGAGTCATCATGGTCTATATCTATGTCCAACAAAAGAATGTGACTCGGTGGAGTAGTTGACTTGGACTTAAGAATAATAGGGTCAGGAACCAATACTAACTCGAGAAAATCAACTTTGGGTTCCAGAGAGAGTTTTTGTTCAAGAGTTGAGTTCAAGTCAATGAATTGAAATTCACATTCTTTTCCCATCAATAAAAAGTGACTATCTAAAATTGGTGATTCCATTTCTAGACTATGGGTACAAGAATAAATGTTGGATCGGGAAATTAGTCCAAATTAGGTAAGAATACCGGAGTCAACATAGATTCGAAGATAGAAACTGAATCACAAAATTGGGGATCGGGTTCACATTCATAGTCAAGTTCAATCTCATTAAAATGAAAACTTGCCAATTCGTCTATGGGTTGATATTTGTCAAGTTCATGGTTTTGTGGTGAAATTAAATCTTGGTCAAAGTCTTCAAGATACCATGATTCTTGGTTTTCATCAATATGGTTAGAAGTGTCAGGAATAGTCAAAGATTAGGTAGGGAGAGTTTCTTTATTCTTACGTATATTTTTCAATCTACTAAGTCTTGCTTCTATCATTTCGAGTAGATTATTTTGGAATTGAATCATAAATTCCATACTCTTTTCTAAGTCGGCATGTTCTTCTTGAAAAATAGAGTAAGGATATGTGACTTAAAAATTTTGACGGGATTTTGAGTCTTCTAAAATTTGAATTTGTCGCTCAAGCTCGTCTAAGGCTTTTATTCCCTTTTCTCAGTCAATTAATTCTTCTAATGGTTGTTCAGGAGAAGGAGTATATGAAGCTGGATGTTGATAAGATGGTTGATAATATAACTCGGGGGAGTTGTATCCCCATTAACTCTATAAAGAATAGTGATGATTATCCAGTTTTGTTCATAGTATTAGGGCTGGGGCACGTATTGATTCAGATAAGACCAATCCGAAACAATAGGTTGGTTAAAGTTATGATATACCGGGTTGATAATATCCGAAAAAGAGGTCGGGGTGTAACATGGATTACCATTGATATTGAAAAAATTATTGATATAAGCCATATCACACAAGAAATGTAAAATACAAACAAAGAAAAGCAAACAAATTAAAAGAAAAAAATCTAACCTAAGTACCTTAGACCTAGATGACTCCTAACTGGTTAGACTGTCCACGGGGGGTATATTGCAGAATCTGACCACAAGTTAATCGGCCAGGTAGGGGCAAAATCAGTTGGAGGTATCCGTGCCTAAGCAATAAGCCTAATTATGCCAAACTACCAACCTTCGGGGTTTCGCCCCTCAATCCCTAAGACACCGATTTTGTAAGAGTCAAATTTTAGTCAACTTTCCCTTTAGGTCAGTCTCCTTTATGAGTCCAAGATATCCCTAGGGCCAACGTCTATTCAGTTTTAGTTAGGCTTGGGTTAGTGAGTGAGGAGATTGTTTGTGGGCTAAGAAAGGATAATGACTTTCCCACCTTATCTTGTTTATAGGATAAGCCCTTAAATCAATTTAGTGCAATGTGTACATGAAAAGCAACACTTAAGCAATGTAAATAATTCAAAAGTGCTCCTATACTACATGCTATGCACACGTACATTTGCTCAGCACTCTTCAATAGTAATGTAAAATGTAAACAAATTAGACACGTGCCTAAATGCAAAGTCTAAACTATTTTTAGCATTTAACAAACATTAATTTACTATTGAGATTGGAAAGTATGTACAGTGAGTTAAATAAGAAAATAAATAGCTGTAGAAATTTAGCTTTGCAATTCAGCCAACCTGAAAAATACATGTTAGTAGTTCACTTAGATTGCCACTAGAATAAAGCAAAATCTGAGAACTTCTGGGCTCTACTTTCTTGAGCAGCAAAAATTTTCTTGATATTTATCACTGCACACCAAAATAAAGAAGAAAATTAACCAAAAATGTAAACTTAAAAGGAGAATTACTTACCGTCCCTCCCTGGCAACGGTGCAAAAATTTAATTGAGTTGGAACCTGCACACAAAAATACAGAATTTTAGAACTTGAGAATAGAATGTGCAAGTACTCAATACTACCGCGATAGCAAGTGGCCATGCAGGTCGTGATCCACAAGGAGGGACTAGCGACGGAATCTTTTTTAGCAAGTTCTCTTTTAAGTTACAATCAATGGTAAAAGATCTTCTTTTAGTTCTTTTAAATGAAAAGGAAAATAGGTTAAAGTTAAGTTGAAAAGAAAGTGGTAGATTGAGAAGGCGGAGAAAATAGAAAATGAATTTATACAAAGAAATTAGAAAGAGTGATAAAAGAGTTGAGAGTTTGTGGTGTTGGTGATCTAAACTAAAATTAAAAGAAAAGAAAGTCAAACCCTAAAAAAGTTACTTACCTCTTCGGCGCCTTCTTACCTTTGACCCGTATCGACGATGTACCTTTGTTTAAAGTCGAGCGAAGTATGACAAATAGGATCTTCCTCATTCTCGATTTATACTATGAAATGAAGGGGCAAGCTACACTATCATAGAAATGGCTATCCATCACCATAAGCCATCAACAGCACTTGCAAGGGCAAGACAACTTTATGGCTATCGGAGTCATTTGGATTCACAAACACAGAAGATGGAAGCAAAAAAAAAACAAGAATAGAAAAAAAAGAAAACTTCAATTCGACTCAAATAACAATGAAAGAAAAGATTACTTATACCGGTGTCACCCTCAGTACAAGCTTGTTCTCGTTCCTCCATAAAAATCTCCTCTCCTCTCAGTTACATAAAGAAAATAAAAATTACATAAAAGAAAACTAAAAACCTAAGTTACAAACTATAGAATAGCCTAAATTCTACTCTCTGCTTCCTCCTCCCCTGCCTCTGATGTGTGGGTATTTATAAGAAAATAAGTCAAAGATAAGGGGAGTTGACTATTTCTAAATTTGAATCCTCTCCTTATCTTCAAACTTGATTTGATATGGATATTCAATTCTGATCTGCAACTTATTAGCGTGTTAATTGCTGAATTAACTTATCAAATGACAGAATTAGAAATAGTAATCATTGTAAGAGTTGTAGACCTTTAAGTTTTCTTTCTGGATCATCTTGAATCATCAGATTTGCGTTTCGGTAGAGAAAGTTATGATTCAAATACTAAACTGTATCCAGTCTGCGTTCGAGTGTAAATTACTTCATCTTATCCATTGATCTTCTCTCTATCAATTTATTCCTTTGGATTTTGAATTTGGACTCTGTATTTAATGTTATCTTTAGTTGAATATTTGCCTCAATTCTTGATTTATTCTGGATGTGGTGATATCCTCATAAATCTTTAAGTTAATCAAATTGATTCGTAAAAATCTGATTTTTAACTGACTAGATCTAGGATCATACTCAGCTAATCAAATAGATCCAGTTAAATCTGATTTTAACTGATATTTATTTGGTTTAATCCTTTTTCTCTCTATGATTATCTTTTGCAAAAAAGACATATAAGTCAAGAAAATTAGCAGATTTATTACACGATAAATGTAAGAGTGTAATGAAAAGAATGCAAAATATGTGTACGATTAGTAAGGTCTGAGGTTTTCTCTCTGGACCCACAATGGTCCAGCTGGTATGTCGAGTTTGTTCTTTTCTTGAGATGCTTCTGATGCAGTGAGACACGCAGTCAACTCCAAATTATACAGATGATAAAATAAATCAGGCAATATTCATACAAACATTTTCGTTCCAAATATAAATATTTATTCCAAATCTTTCCATTTCGATTATATTACTTGATTACATTTAACATGAGCAATACAAGATTGTGTCATATTCCTGTGTGAACATTTTTGAGAAAAGATATAGTTGATTTTGAAAAAAGATACAGTAGATCTAGCTCCTATCCATTCGCGTCTCAAGGATTTCCTCAAAGGATATCTCCCGGGAGCACATACCCATGACAACATCCATAAGGCAACTCCACTAACCTCCCACCAATCTTCCTCAGAACGATACTAAGAACTCTCAGGAAGACGTCTGAGCCACAGGTTATGCCTCAAGCCTCAGACAGGAGTCCCCAAGCCGATGACGATATTCCATCGCCGGCCCTTTATTCTGAGAAAGAAGTCAAAGCTCCAAAAGAGGAATGCTCCACGGTAATGACCTGAGAATGTACTCACACTCCCCTCCTGACTTTCAATCAAAATGAAGACTGTCAGACATGAAAGATTTGAAAAACACCTAGAGGGGGGGTGAATAGGTGTAAGTGCTAATCTAGGAACTAAATGCGCTAAATGCGGAAACTAATGCAAATTTTGCAACACACTTAATACAATCAACAAGTGTAGCCGAATTCCCCGTGAAGGGCTCTGGACTAACTCCTCTTGATTCCCCTTGAATGGGTTGAGGTGCTATGTGAAGCTCTTGTCGATTAAGTACAAGTGAGGCACACACAAACAACCAAGCATATACAAGATGTAGCAATGTGAATTATGCAAGGCACGACACAAGCAAATAGATATGTATGATATGAATTATGCTCAACACATGCAAATATGATATGATGTTATGAATGATGCTTTGCACAATATAAAGAGAGAGAGAGAGTTAGAGACAAGTGGATCAAACGCTAACAACAAGATATGTTTCGAGGTTCGAGCACCTTGCTCTACATCCCCGCCTACACCACCGTGTAGGATTTCCAATCCACTATAACGTCCACCGAGGACTCCCACCGAGGGAACCTTCACCGAGAAGGATTTTTACAACAAAGGGAGTACCGAACTCCTCTCTCAAACAACCACCTCACAACCGACGGGTAGGCCCGTAGCCAATACAACCACAACAACCAACACCTCTACCGAAGAGGGTTACAAACCAAACTCCACCTCTCACTAGAGGGAGCAAACCAATCACCCGATCACCTCTACCTAAGAGGGATACAAAAGGAACAAGGGTGTACAATTAGTGGTTTCTTTCAACCACAAATAATCTCTCTTTTCTTTTCTCTTTTTCCACAAAACAAATGATCCTAATAGATTAGGATAGAAGATAGCTCAAGTGTGGAAACAAGGTGTTTTTGGAAACAAGCAACAAAGAAAAACTACTTGGAAAATCTCTTGTAAAAGATAGAAAATGAAAATCAATACAATCTCCCAAAACCCTAGTTTTCTTTGATTTTCCAAAAACCCAAAATAATAAAGATGAGAAGTTTAAAGCCCAAAAACTCTTTTAAAAACTTGTTTTAAATTCTGAAAAACTGGGATTTTTTCTCTTGTAAAAACCTTAGCAAAAAACCCAAAGAGATGGGGTTTATATAGGCCAAACCAGAAACTAGCCGTTAGGCTGAGCTGGTAGCCTGACAGGCTGACGGTCAACCGGCCCGGTCGACCGCCAACGGTCAGAAATGTGACCGTTGGGCAATCACGGTCGACCGGCCCAGTCGACCCAAACAAACAGAGAGCACTGCTCTCAGACCGGTCGACCGTCCGGGTCGACCGTCCCAAAGCTGCCAAACGTGCACAGATTTGTGCACGTCGGTCGACCGGCCCGGTCGACCGACTTCACCCAAGTCGACTAGGTCAGGTGACTTAGTCGACTGATTGAAGCCTGGAACAGAAACTAGGTCAGAAAAATAGTTTAAAAATATTTTGAAAAATCTTTTAAGTCTTCTAAAAATCCACAAAACTTGTTTTAACATTTTATATTAAAACACATACTTGTGATAAAAATTTCAAGACATATATCAATCATATCAATTCATTTTTGAGTCTTGCAAATTTTATCAAAAACAAAACTTGTATTTTTATCAAACTTGATTTTTCAATACATGAATAAGATAGTCAAAATAAGTTTGTATAGGAAGTGTAAGCATGTATGTATAACTAGAATACATCTATTATACATATAAACTATGTAAACTTGTTTTGATCTATTATTCATGAAAACCAAATCCAAAACATGAATCTTTTGTGTGTTGTGCACTTGAGCATATCAACTATACTAAGCTTTACAAATGGATCTAAAAACACACTATCTAAACTATGGATACCTAAGTCTTCTTGATGATCTTCATCTTCAAGTTGACTTTCTCCAAAACCTTGATCCACAAAGTGCAAAGGAATGATCTTTAAGCTTTGGCACCGGAATCATCATGAAAAGCTTCTAAACTCCTTGTTGAAGCTAATCACCAACTAATATCTTGGTAAATGATCTGAAACTTAAAATTACAAGAATATTAGTAAACATAACTACATGAGTTAATCATCATCAAAGCTAGGGTGGAAGGCCTTTGGGCCAACAATCTCCCCCTTTTTGATGATGACAAAACTCATAGAGTTATATATGCATGGATTAAAGTTAAGCTTCAAAGAAGCTCCCCCTTAACTCATGCATAAACAAATAGATAAAAAAATATGCAATGAATGTACATAAACATGTATGCATCAACATGCATAAAACATATTCTAGAAGCTCTAGATACCAATTAAATTAATAAAACATTAACAAAAATACTAGATGCTCTAGATACCAATAAAATTTAATATATGCAAAAACATAAGTATGCATATATAAACTCAAATTATTCTCCCCCTTTTTGTCACTCATCAACAAAGGGGTAAACAATCAAAACAATAAATGAGGGGTAAAAATCTTTCTCCCCCTTTTTGTCAATCAAAACACTAAAACAATGTTCTCCCCTTTTTGTCTAAAACCAAAACAAAATCAATAAGGGGTGACAATAATCAACATGATATCAATAGAAAAATATGTCAATGAATCATCTTGATATCAATTGAAAATAAACAAAGATCAATAAATGTTATATGCTATATACATTCATGAAGAGGAAACGCTAAGTTAGCTTCCCTACACATATGCATTACATGAAAGAGGGATGTTAAGCCCTAATTCACATAACACACATTATGTAATGCATAAGAGGAAATGTGAAGCTCCCCCTATACACGTGTACCACATAAAGAAGAGATGTTAAGCTCTTCAATACATAATACACTCAACATGAATCCATATGTAGAAGAGATGTTAAGCTCTCCTTGCATATAGTCAATACAAATCAAAACTTTTGAATATTTTTTTTCTCTAAACAAAAATTTTTAGATACCAATTTAAAACACAAAACATCTTGATATCAATAAATAGTATTTTTCTTTTTAAGTCATATAGACAATTGAAATGACCCTTTTTTTTTATATCATAAAGCAAGGGAGTGGAAAACTAAATACCAATTGAAATATGAAAATCGAATTTTCTCCCCCTTTATGAAATACCAACAAAAATTATGCGTAGGCTTGTAATAAGATACCAATTGAAAACTAAATCAATTGAAATAAAGTTGAAGCTCAAGGTGTTGGGTTATGCTAGAGCTTGAGTAAACAAAAACTAAAATTTGTGATATTTTTGAACACAAATAAAACATATATGTATGAAAATTTAGATACCAATAGAAATTGATACCATTGAAATTGAAACAAACATACATAAACAAATATATGAGTATACCAAAAATGTCAAAATTGATACCAATTGAAAGAGTTCAATGATACCAATTGAATCAACAACAATAATCAAGTGTATATCTCATATAATCTACCACCCAATCATGGTTCAAGTTTTAAATGATTTTCACTTGTAAAGCATACATGAACATGATCTCCCTTCCAACCGCCCTTAAAGGGTAGGGGTTTTCAAAAATAGATTTAAAAAATAAGCTTTGTTTGAAAAACTCTACCAATAGAAGAATACGAACTAGTTAAAATGAAAAATTTTGTTAACTAGAACGAAATCCTTCAAGCAAGGAATAAACTAAAAATAATTTTCATAAAACATGAAATCCACATGATAATCAACACTCTAATTCAATTAGGCATAAATATGACTCATGAATACAAAACATGAGCAAGCAATAAATGTGAGTGTACAAATAAAATGTGAATATCATAATCATGAAAATATTCAATTAAGCTCAATTATTCCTTAAAACAAGAAAACATGAAACATCAAAATATGAAAATCATTAAAACTTATTTAATCTTCAAGGTATATGTATGTCTAATACAAACTAAAGTATACATACATATCCAAAACACAACGAGTCCACAAAGTGTATATGCATGAGAACACGTGGCTCAAAAGGATAATCATGTATATCTAATAGTTTGGACAAGATAGACATATACATGAAGTTAAACAATTAAACACAAAATCAAGAAAATCTTCACCAAAATAAATTTCATTTCAAGGTATATGTATGAATTGTCAACACAATAAGTATACATACATATCCCTAAATACAATTGAGTCCATATATAGATTTGCATGAAAGGCAAATGACTCAAGGGGTATACATATATATCTTAAAGTTTGACAAAATACACATATACATGAATTGAAAACTTATACACATAAAACAAATCCAAAAATAGGAATACAAGTTTAAAATGTATGAATCATCAAAACTAGACTATACTAGCACATCTAATGGGTTCAAATAAGCAACCAAGCCCAAACATATATAGATTTATTTGTGGCCCACTATATGTACAAGTATAAGTCCTAGTCTTAATGAAAACTAACATCTAAACAAGTAATCTTAACATGAACCATCAAAACACAATATAAAAATCATCATGATAAAACTAAAACATGATTACTATGTAAATTCACATGTAATAGATTCATGATGTACATTATAGCTTAAACAAAAGTGAGAACACTAAGAATGGGTTCATATAAGCATGTGTGTCTCAAATACTATACATGTATGTCAAGGATCTAATAAACATGGTATTTACATACTAATCCATAGACATCAAAAACATACTATAAACAATGAAATGGAAAGCATGAAAACAATAAATGGGAGTTAGGAATCGTTACCAAAACCTAGAAGGCAACTTTTCTTATCTCCAAAACATGGTGGTCCTCTCCACCAAATCTTCCCTTGAAAGTGATGCATCCAAATAGTAATCTTTAGATTCGGAACGCATCCACTCCAAGGTGCCGCTACTCTCACGTCATGTGAGAGCCCACACCTACATCAAACAAAGGAGGGGTGGTCTTTGGTACCCATACTCTTTTGGGTCCATGGGGGTTAGTATCTTCTCTAACCCAAACAAAATTCTTTGCTAAATTACAATCATGTATACGATCAAAATAAAATTTAGCAAGGTGGCCCTTACGTCCACAATGTGTACAAGTGTACACATGAGCATACATGTGATGAGAGTGTCCGTGAGGAGCATGTGTATGCCGTGTAGGGTGTGCATGAAAAGATGGAACTTGTTTCTTTCGAAACAAAGATTCCAAGCGTGTATGCCCTACTACACATTGGCTCAAAGTGGAGCCCAAACAATCAACACTCTTCTTAATCAAAGATATATCATTGTTAATTAAAGAAGAGGTGGCACATGTAATAGGTGATCTAGGTGAAACTACCCTAGCATGGCAAACATGAGAATCTAAATCATTTTCAAAGATTTATTTTTCTTTAAACAAATTTCTAATTCTTTTGAAATAAATTCAATTTCATTTTTCAAAGAATGGTTACTTTTTAAAACAAAATCAAGTTTTGAAGTTAAAGAATCATTTTTCTTCAAAACATCTTCACAATCATTTTTATTTTTCAAAATTTTATTTTCATTTAAAACAAGATTAAGTTGAGATTTTAATGAGTCCCTTTCATTAGCAATCTCATCCTTCTCTTGTAAAATAACATCAAGTCTAGCAATCAAATTTTTATTATCATTGTTAAGGCCTAGACTTTCTTTTTCAACAAATTATATTTTTCTATTAATTTTTCACAAACAATAGAAAGTTCTTCATTTAAAGCATGGGGATCTACAATATCATCACATGAAGAACTAGCATTATCATCACAATCTAAGTGGGGTTCCGAATGTACCTCAAGGGAGTCATTCCCTTGGACCATCAAGCATTGTGAGTCGGATTCTCCACTAGATTCTTCCTCTTGTTGAATTGGCACTTGAAGCTTGGAGGTGTTGGTGGTTGTCAACAAATTCCACACTGCAAAGGCGGAATCAATATTAGAAACACGTAAAAGATAATCTTTAGGTAATGTGCTTCTAATGGCCTCAAGGGCTTGTGCATTGGCCCCTATATGATTGCTATCACTAAGGAAGGATTCCTTGGTAATGGCAAGGTAAACTTTATGACCTAGGGTTTGTAAATAAACAGTCATTCTAATCTTCCAAACATGAATGTTGGAAGGGTCAAACATAGGTGGGGTCATGAAAGCCATGATAAACTATATGTGTGCAAACAAGTAAATGCAAATGTAGATTAGCCACAAATGGATCTCACTCCTAGGATGTTAAGCCTAATATCACGAGCACTAGCTCTGATACCAATTGAAAAACACCTAGAGGGGGGTGAATAGGTGTAAGTGCTAATCTAGGAACTAAATGCGCTAAATGCGGAAACTAATGCAAATTTTGCAACACACTTAATACAATCAACAAGTGTACCCGAATTCCCCGTGAAGGGCTCTGGACTAACTCCTCTTGATTCCCCTTGAATGGGTTGAGGTGCTATGTGAAGCTCTTGTTGATTAAGTACAAGTGAGGCACACACAAGCAACCAAGCATATACAAGATATAGCAATGTGAATTATGCAAGGCACAACACAAGCAAATAGATATGTATGATATGAATTATGCTCAACACAAGCAAATATGATATGATGTTATGAATGATGCTTTGCACAATATAAAGAGAGAGAGAGTTAGAGACAAGTGGATCAAACGCTAACAACAAGATATGTTTCGAGGTTCGAGCACCTTGCTCTATATCCCCGCCTACACCACCGTGTAGGATTTCCAATCCACTATAACGTCCACCGAGGACTCCCACCGAGGGAACCTTCACCGAGAAGGATTTTTACAACAAAGGGAGTATCGAACTCCTCTCTCAAACAACCACCTAACAACCGAGGGGTAGGCCCGTAGCCAATACAACCACAACAACCAACACCTCTACCGAAGAGGGTTACAAACCAAACTCCACCTCTCACTAGAGGGAGCTAACCAATCACCTGATCACCTCTACCTAAGAGGGATACAAAAGGAACAAGGGTGTACAATTAGTGGTTTCTTTCAACCACAAACAATCTCTCTTTTCTTTTCTCTTTTTTCACAAAACAAATGATCCCAATAGATTAGGATAGAAGATAGCTCAAGTGTGGAAACAAGGTGTTTTTGAAAACAAGCAACAAAGAAAAACTACTTGGGAAATCTCTTGTAAAAGATAGAAAATGAAAATCAATACAATCTCCCAAAACCCTAGTTTTCTTTGATTTTCTAAAAACCCAAAACAATAAAGATGAGAAGTTTAAAGCCCAAAAACTCTTTTAAAAACTTGTTTTAAACTCTGGAAAACTGGAATTTTTCTCTTGTAAAAACCTTAGCCAAAAACCCAAAGAGATGGGATTTATATAGGCCAAACCAGAAACTAGCCGTTAGGCTGAGCTGGCAGCCTGACAGGCTGACGGTCGACCGGCCCGGTCGACCGCCAACGGTCAGAAATGTGACCGTTGGGCAACCACGGTCGACCAGCCCGGTCGACCCAAACAAACAGAGAGCACTGCTCTCAGACCGGTCGACCGTCCGGGTCGACCGTCCCAAAGCTGCCAAACGTGCACAGATTTGTGCACGTCGGTCGACCGGCCCGGTCGACTGACTTCACCCAAGTCGACTAGGTCAGGTGACTTAGTCGACTGATTGAAGCCTGGAACAGAAACTATGTCAGAAAAATAGTTTAAAAATATTTTAAAAATCTTTTAAGTCTTCTAAAAATCCACAAAACTTGTTTTAACATTTTATATTAAAACACATACTTGTGATAAAATTTCAAGACATATATCAATCATATCAATTCATTTTTGAGTCTTGCAAATTTTATCAAAAACAAAACTTGTATTTTTATCAAACTTGATTTTTCAATACATGAATAAGATAGTCAAAATAAGTTTGTATAGGAAGTGTAAGCATGTATGTATAACTAGAATACATCTATTATACATATAAACTATGTAAACTTATTTTGATCTATTATTCATGAAAACCAAATCCAAAACATGAATCTTTTGTGTGTTGTGCACTTGAGCATATCAACTATACTAAGCTTTACAAATGGATCTAAAAACACACTATCTAAACTATGGATACCTAAGTCTTCTTGATGATCTTCATCTTCAAGTTGACTTGCTCCAAAACCTTGATCCACAAAGTGCAAAGGAATGATCTTTAAGTTTTGGCACCGGAATCATCATGAAAAGCTTCTAAACTCCTTGTTGAAGCTAATCACCAACTAATATCTTGGTAAATGATCTGAAACTTAAAATCACATGAATATTAGTAAACATAACTACATGAGTTAATCATCATCAAAACTAGGGTGGAAGGCCTTTGAGCCAACAAGATTACGATCAAATCGAATCCACCACCATGACTGTCCGGACAAAGCCCATTCCTTTCTTAAACGTGCCACCAAGAAAGAGAACTTCGACTAACAAGATGGAGCTGTATTGGTTCGATCGGAGATCATTCAACAAACCAAATTCTCACTTGCATAGACTTCCAGAAGATCTCAGAAGTACTTTAAAGCTCTTATCAATGTCGCTCATCCAATTCCTCTCCCATGACTCCGACAATTGAAAGAGTAGGGGGTATCTGTAGTGGTCAGTTTTGACCTTCATCAAGATCGTGACATATGTCCCACTGCATTAGAAGTATCTCAAGCGAATAACAAACTCGACATACCAGTTGGACCATTGTGGGTCCAAGGAGAAAGCCTCGGACCTTGCCTCAAGTTCACACTCGACCTGAGGTTCCTCTCCGACATCTGCAACTGTCAGGTCCCTCTTCGACCCGAGGTCATTCTCTGATATCCACAACTACCAGTCCCTCTCCGACCACATCTATCTGGGATCGTTCACCCGGATATTCAACTTAGACGGAACCATCCCACAAGTAGGAAGTCCCGACCTCTAAAACAAAAGCCCTTCATGGAGACTCTCGCCTCCACGCTGGAAACTTCTTAGCGGCAGGATTTCTCGATTCATAGAGTCAGCTACACTGTCAGATTATCCCCACATTCTAAATATTTCAGCGCCCCTATTTCAGTAGGGAAAGTTATGGATATTGGCAGATATCTCTGCACATCAATCTCAATAATCAGGCATTATCATTTGAGCAGTTATGAAGAAATCACAATATGCAAATCATGCAATTATGGAGATCTGAAATATCTGCATTCTTAATTACAACGCTACAGGTTATTTATGCACTTAGACATCCATGGAGATAAGTGATCGCAACAGAGAAGTTGTAAACACAAAAATATTTCATAGAATTCATTATAACTTTGAGACCATATTGAATTCTTTCCCTCCTCCCTATGGGTTTTCTCAATTTAGGTTTTCACGTAAAAATCATCTGTCTCCGTCTGTTTACTGTGCTGAAATCTTCAATTATTATAGAAAAATCGAGAGACCCATTCGCTTGTGGTGTGAGATCGATTGTTTGATCAATTATGTCAGAAAATCTCCACCACATCTACTTTTATCTATCTTTCAAATAAAGTTTTGAGTGAATACACCGTTAGTACTTAATTATATATATAACAATCCTCGTGGGACGATACTCTACTCACTACATTATTACTTGTGAACGATTGATGCACTTTCCATTTGCAACATCAACAGGCTCCTGCTTTTTTGTTTCGTGGATCGTCAGTTGTCTTCTGTAAATGGCTTCTCAGCTCGGAGGGCTTGTTGGGTTTTCGCTTTTATTCCCTTCCGGACCTGATTGTGCATTTTGTAACTTAGATGTTCAAGAGTCTTTTGTGTGTTTCACAACATGTATCGATATAGTTATTTTCATTAAAATTTTATTAATGGAACGTGGGGGACCGATTAGGTCCCCCGTTTTACTCAAAAAAAACAAAAAACTGAGAGCCTCTTATATTTAATATATTGCCCTTATACTTTTTTTGATTTTTATGTTGCAGGCAGGTTAATGCTAAGTTTCTCTGGTAATAAGTAAACGTGTAGCCATTTCTAAGGAGTTGAATATGTAGTTGATTAGCCATTATATTTCATTTTCAGGTTTGATAAATTCTCTCTCTTAAGTTCTTAATACATTGATCAGTAACAGCTTATAGCCAGACATGTCTGGCGGCCTGACCCGAATTCAAACTGATCCAGACTGAATCTTGATGGATAGAATCGGATCAATTTTGGACCTACAGCCACCTCGGGTCCAAAAGACCCACATCCACATGCTTTATTATGCCATGTTCCTAAAAGGGTTAATTTTGTTAATTAAACAAAATAAATCTTCAGGATGCCCATTCAATTTCTTTCCTTCCAAATTTATGCAGCATGATTCAAGCTAGATTGGAGAGACCCAGAGATTTTCGATTCATATCAATGATAGTGTTTCCATATAATGCATGCATTTTTGCTTCCAGCACAAGGCAGTCCAGTAATTTAAGGAACTCAATCTCGCAGCATGCAAATTGGAAAGATCACCATCCACTTATTTAAACAAACCCTGAAAACCATTAACCAAGGTTCCTCTTTCATTGATCTTGTACAATTTGCAAACAATGGGCTCTATCTTCTCCTGCGTCAAGAAACCCTCTCCCTCGGCCAACGCCAAGGTTATCACGTTCCATGGCGCCTTGAAGGTGTACAACCATTCTGTCAGAGCTGCTACTGTCCTCGCCGCTGAACCTGAATCTTGCTTTCTTTGCGATGCAGATGACATCTCTTTTGACTCCACGGTCCCCATGAACCCCGATGACCTGATCGAGCGTGGACACTTGTACTTTGTGCTGCACGTAAATAGCCTCAGCAGTCCCTTTTCTGGTTTGGAGATGGCGGCTCTGGCAGCTATGGCTCGCGCGGTGATGCCCTCGCGTTGTTCCAATATTATTGCTGAAGCTGCTAGGGCTCACTCTTTTACCAGAGTGAGGTTAAGCACCGTTCATGAGGTTGATGATGAGGAATAGATTTCTTCCTCTTTTGTTTTCCATATATTGAAGATATTTATTTTTTAGGTTTCTTTTTTTTGACTGGATATGTGACCTTAGTAAGTGATTGCAGTATTGAATGTCAAAAGCCGATGATGGCTAGAATTTTGCTGAACTCTAGTGTCAATGCGATATGGATTTTTCTGATGCAATGCCTGCAATATTGTTACTGAGTTTGGGTACCATGATCAATTAAGAGGAGTTATATAAATCTAATTCAATTTTACTTGGTGCTTATTTTATTTTACTTACTTTTATCTGTATCAAGATGAATAATGAGGCAGACACTTTGTCAAAACCATACCGGTATTAGCAATCAAAATCCTATCGTTCCAAGATTTAGATTAAGTCTCAGATAAGTGGTATCTATTTTCTTTTTCACAATCATACCGTTATCTATTTTCTTTTTCCACAGCAGCAAGTTTTGTAGCAGAAGAAACAGTTATATATGCAAGAGAAACTCAAATAAAAGTACATACATGTTGAAGAGAATATATGGACACCTGAAGCAGAGCCAACATACAAAATACTTGCATACTTGTTCAAATGTTGCAGGTAATTATCTATCTGATATAGTATTCATCACCAAAATCTGAAAAATTCAAGATCAAGTTAGGAATGTGAGATATCCAACTATCTGGTGATTGGTTCCTTCATTGCACCTGCAAACAGAGCTCCAAACTTTTTGAGTTAATTCAAGGTCTTCATCAAGTACAAAGGACTGGCCAAATAAAGCAACAGGTATTCTCACAAGTCGACTTGCTACGGTTCCCTTTCTTTGTCATGGTGTTAAATCAAAACTCCATTACTTTTGCTACTGAGGGTTGTTTCTTTTAAGGGGCTACTTGTTAGGGGAAAACTAATTTTGAAATCTGACACACAGATTTACATCACTTTTTTTTAAAAAACGTGTTTGGTTATCAAAAAAAATGAAAAATCAGAAAATTTGGTGGGCCTCACAAAAAGTGCATGCGCGCTCACCATTTTAGCTCTCTCTGATTTCGGCTCGTTTTGAGTGAAAACGGAGATAAATCTGAGCAAGTGGACCTCACCCGTTACTTTTTCATTAGAAAGCTGATTGTGTGAGCTCAAGCTCAGTTTTCCCAATTGTTTTCCCCCAAAACAGGCCCTGAGTTAAAAACAAATTATCACTTTTCAGCTTCCCAATTTGCAGTGCACATATGGACTGTATGGTAAAGATCTGAACTGCGCATGGAATTTCACTGAATCCTAGGCAGGGGGGTCGCAGGGTTATGCTTAAATTCATACTGGAAAGTGAACCGAATTTATTTTCTGACATTAAAATTGAATTAAAATTCCATAAAAATATGAATGATCAAGTCAAAGAACATCCTGGATTTCTCACAATATATGTTAAGACTTGAGACACTATGTAACCAAAACAGAATCAAACGTACAGGATCAAAATATTCCCAATTAAGTTCCTTTCAGTTTAGTTTACTGCAGAAAGCGTAAGATATCGATTTTGTGATTTATACTGATAATTTCAAATAGTAAAATAGTTTAGTTTACTTTGAGCCTCTTTTTGCTCAGAAATGATGATTGCCCCTTGTGCAGCATATTACATTACTACAATGTTAAGGTTCTGGCTTTTGCATCATCATCACGTGTAAAACTGAGATGAAAAATGAAAATCTACAGATTTCGCTTCTCAGATAAAAATATTGCAGAATAAAAATCCTTGTATATAAAGCAGGATGACCGCCAAGTTTGGCTGAAATTTTCGCCTCTTTGAATAATTATGCCCTTAAGGAGTTTTAAAGGAGTTTGAACACTTTTCGCTTTATGTAAGGTTTAAATAAAAAATAATGGTTTCATTCATTGCAACCCAATGCAGCGCTGTGGCTAAGCTTCTAAATTCCGTCTCTGGTACCCAGGTTGCATTGAAAGATGTTGGCTTCTAGGCTGAGAATTTAAATAAATAATATAAATAAAGATGAAAAGAGAATAGATGAGTGATTCGGGCCCGGGCCCGCCCGGGCTCTAGGCTGGGCTCGGCCAATGCTTAAAAAAGATAACATGGAAATGGAAATGGGCTGGGCTTATGTATTGTTTTGGGTATCAATCTAAGTAAATAAAGAGGGTAAAGTCTAATCGTTAGTGTTGTTACTGTATTTTTCAATATTTTATTGCTCAGGTAAATTAGAGGTATTGAGGTAAATTGAGAATTGTGTGAGAATGTGGAGAAAAGAATTGATGAGTTGAATTGCACCACAATATTTGTGAGCTAATTCACTAATGACTTCGCCCATTGAAGTAAAATATAATTTAAAAAGAATAAAAAATAATAGGAAACAAAAATATATGATTAATTCACCACCCATCATATTTTTAAGCACTAATTTTTACCCCAATCCTAGTTAATATCAATTAAATAACAGTAAATATTCTTATAATAACATAATAGTTAATAATCATAATTACTCTTTATTTCTTTCATGATAGTGATCAAAGTTTTTATTATTATTATATATTATAACTAATTGTAGTTTCTATTATAATTACAAAATTTTAAGTAATTATAGTTTTCATTGTAATTCTTAAAACATAATAATATTAAATATGAAAACCAAATATTACGTTATAATTATAATTAAGTAGTTATAATTGTTAATTATTATGTAATTACTACACAATAATATGTAATTCCAACTTTTAATTAATTATATATGAAAATAAAACATAATGAATATTATAATTACATAATAATTTATAGTTATAATTATTTTTTATGTTAGTAATTACATTTTTTAATTTTAGTTATTAGTAATTATAGTTTTTATTATAATTACTAAATTATAAGTAACTATACTTTTTATTAAAATTATTAAATTATAATATTAGTAATGATAACTATCAAATATTAGTTAAAATTAAAAATTTTATTTTGCTTCTTCCAAGATAATAAGTAATTCTTTTAATTTTTAATTAATTAAGTAATTTCCAACTTAATAATTATTAATAACTATATTATTAATTATGATAATAATAATTAATACAATTATTTTATTTATTAAGGAATTCAATAATGAGATGTGATAAGCTATATTATAATAATAATTATTTTCGTTAGAGAAAGAGATATAAAAAAGAAGGAGAGCATGGTCGTGGAGTTAAAGGAGATGGAGTGAAGGACACATGGAGAAGTTATGTTGGCATCGTGGAGAAAAGCCAAGGGAGAGAGAAATGAGGGAAAAGGAAAAGAGAGAAAAAAAGGAGTTTGGCTGAGCCTCTTTGGCTTGGTTCAAAGAAAAATGAGAGGAAAAGAAAGGGAAAAAGAAAGTGGGTTGGGCTCATATGTATGGGCTAAGGATATTAAGAATAATTATAACTTATTATTATAACTTTATTATAATAATAGTTAGTTTTATAAAATAGGAGTACTAAATATTCAGACATATTCACAAAAAAATTTAGTAGTATTTCTGACCTGAAATATTTTTAAACGAAAAAAATTTTGTGTACAAAATTTTTTTATCAATATTATTTATACATACAAATTCTCGATATATGTAACACCCCGTTCCCGGAATATATACTTAGATATGAATTCAGATTTTTCGATCATATTTTTTGATTTGCTTTCCGCATTAGTTTTATGATTATTTATGTGATTGTTTTTTCACTGGATCCGAATTCGTGGGCTCGGAGTCAGCTCTAGTCTGAATCGGGGACTCGATCCTAGTATACTGCTCGATTTGATTTTTCGGTAGTCAGATTTGACCAATTTTAGTTTCAAATATTGTTTTCTAGGATTTTAGATTTTTTATTATTTTCTAGAATTTTTCAGAATTATTCTGCAAAATCTTCAAAACTGGTATCGACCGATGCCGCCGATCGGTTCTCAAATTTTTAATTTACAAATGGAGTCAAAATTTTAAAATATGTTTTCACATTTTTTCTTAAAATCACATTTCTAGTTTTAGTGCATTTTTAGGGATTTTTTTTGATTTTATTGAAGTTCGATCAGTTTTGGTGTCGACCAGTATCGCTGGTTGATTTTAGGATTTTTAATTTGAAATGGGATTTTATTTGAAAACTGATTTCATATTATTTCCTCAGAGTGATGTCTTCTACCTCTGGGTATTTTTAGGATTTTTTTTTTGAAACAATGGATATTTTTTGATATTATTAAAATATTATTACTTTATTTGGAATCTTCTCACTTCTTTCTTTTTTTCTTTTTCTTTTCCCCCCCATCACCCGCCTGCCGACCACACCTCCTCATTTAACTCCCATCTGTCCATCTCACCCTTTCAATCTCTCTCTTTCTTCTTCCTTTTATTTTATTTTTATTTTCCTTTTCCCTACTCATTCTCCCTCTTCTTCTTCTTCTTCCTTCCCCATCTCCCTTCCATTACCCTTCTCCAAGTCCTGACCGCCAGCAACCCCAGCTCCGCCGCCTCCCCGGTGGCCTCCCTAACTCTGGCGGCCTCCCACCTCCCTTAACTCTTTCTCTCCAACTCCACTAACTCCAATAACACCACGATCTCCTTCCTTCTCCTCCACCAAACCACCATCACCTTAAATTTCTCAAATCCACCATCACCACCAACCAAATCACCACCACCTCCTCAATAACAACTCCTTCTACTCTCCTCCTCTTCCTCCTCCCATCTCCTTCATTTCAACATCCCACTAACCAAATCAACATCACCACCACAACCATCATCATCCCTAACTCCATTACCTCCAAACCTACTCCAAAAAATACTCCACCCTCTATTCTTAGGCCTGGCCGGCCACCTGTGACCGATGATCGTCGGTACCATGCCTCTAGCGGCTCCTGGCTGCATGGCTCGCGACCAGGACGGGGCAGGGCCAGGGGCCCCCTGGCCCTGTATATGAGTCGGAGGGGACTACTCCCCTCCTTGTTCTCTCTCTCTCCCCGCTCTCTCTCTCCTGCCTCTCATCTTTCTCTCTCCTATTCTCTCATTCTCTCTCTCTCTCTCTTGTCTCTCTTTCTGTCCGTTTCTCTCTCTCTCATCTAGTCTCTTTTTCTCTCTAGCTCTCTCTTTCTCTCTAGGTCTTTCTCTCTCTAGCTCTTTACTTCTCTCTAGATCTTTCTCACTCTAGGCCTCTTTCTCTTTCTAACTTTTCTCTCTCATAGAATATAAATATATATTATAATATATATGTTGGTGCACGTGCTCGAATTTCTGGGATTCTAGATTTACAGTGATTTTTTGAAGATTTAGGTGAGTGTCCTCGCCTCATTTTGGGTTTCCCGCTTCGTCGGGTCGACTTGTATTTTATTACGCATTTGAGTTGTAATCGTATTTTGTATTGGGCTGCGCCCTTATATTTATATGTGGCCGAGTGCCCAGAATTGTACATATATATGCCTGTGACGAATGTTTGTACTAGGATAGTTTATTTCCTGTACATATACTATGCCTGAAATGTATTTTATTCTGCTTTTATACCATGCATGGCTGACCCTTAGTGGTCTTCAGCCTCTGGGCTCTCTACTCAGCCTCCGAGTTTTACCACTCTACGGTTGTTTAGATATTCTCACATTTATATGTATGCTTGTGTGGTACTAGTATCGCGTGCAGGTACATTTGTACTGACTCTGGGTTTCTGTCCTCTCCCGGGCTAGTTACCCAATTGGTTTTAGGCCTTGCACCCTTATGGGTTTAATGGTAGCTATCGAGAGTGCGCCTAGACCCCGAGCGTACTTAGCCTCCGGGCTCTCGCCTACTTTCTCGAAAGAGGAGTGCGCTTAGACCGTCGGGTGTCTCATGCTCAGCCTGGTAGGCATGCTTAGCGCTCAGCGCTTTACCACTAGATTTGTCTAGGCAGAATTCTGCTAGATTTTAGACTCGCCTTTTAAGATGAGTCATTCCAGTAGCTCCGTCAAGCGCTGTAATGACTAAACATTGTTTGCTGTCCGCACCTTCAGCACTGCTTAAGCTTTGTTTGATTGTGCTTGGTTGTTACGCTGTCACTTGACATGTTTTCCCTTAATGTGCTAACATTTGTCGTACTATTACCTGACGTCTACATGTTATTACCTGACACCTGCCTATATCACTTGACATCTGATGTCTTACCACCTGACCCCTGACATGTTGCTACTTGTCACCTGCCCCTGTTATGATATCACTTATCACTTACCATCTATTATGTTAACACTTGACCTATGATTATCACATTTATGGGAATCATGTGCTTGTTATCCTGCATTATATACAGTGACATGTATCCCTAGTACTTATGTACTCATGTTATACATGTACTTTTGTACTCCTGAATTCCTGAACTTGTCCCGTACCTGCTATTCCCGTAAATTAATAATTACATAATAAATTTTAAATAAGACAGCTTGCACCAGGTTTGGGGAAAATTGATGGTTTCTGATTAGTTCCATGTTTATAATGGTCTCAAGGCAGATGATTCATGTTCAGGTGTAATATAATTCCCCAGACGATTCGTGTCCGGGTGTAATATAATTCCCGAGAAGATTTATGTTCAGATGTAATATAATTCCCCAAGAGAAAGAGTAGTAGTGAGTCGTTGTCCCGGGCAGAGGCGGGACTCACTATAAATATGACCCATCAAACTTCATCAGTTTCCAAATAACTGGTTCCATAGGTTGTAAGCGTACGTACGTGAAATAGGACACATACTAAAACCTACAATTTAGACGACCCCAATTATAATAAGACGCTAATATTCAATTCGTTTTGTTGTTTTGCAACTTGGTTTGTATACGCTCGGATTACGGGGACATGGGATAAAAGTATATAGATAAGGGTTTCTTTGTTTGAATTATTCCTTTGTCGTACTGATCTCATGGAGTCGTGACCTAAGCTCGTACGATTGGTTTTGCTCGTATTCGGCTTTATTCATTTATATCAGTTTTATCGGTTTTATGTTAGTTTAGGAGATAGCTGTGTTGCCTTATCGGCTTTACTTCCTGTCTCCTTACCTGTTTCTGTATGTATGTGCTCACGATACAGTTTTCAATATATGCTATGACTTGAATTTATCGATACACATGTGCTTATCCCTGCACGCCATTTGGCATTCGCCACACCACTCGTCGGGGAGTTCTGACTCTCCTGGATCCTCATGTCCAGATCCCAGAGCTTGGAGCTTGTGGACTCTTCTGGTTGCTGATTAGAGTGGCGCAGCAGAAGCATGAGTCATCGATAGTCCAGTCTGGAACCCTATCCTTTCAGGCCCCTGCTCGGCCCTCGAGCTTTTCCTTTGTGACTTATGAGCGTGTTTTGTACTATTCATAATTGTATGCCTCTATGTATTCTCGCATTTGCGCTTATTGGTGATATAATATTCTTGTAATATTGTGTAACATCCTGTGATAACTTTATAATTTTACTCTTACGTTGGAATGTATAATGCATCACGTGCTTCCGTACTATGTTTCTCGACTGTACTGATGCTTAGCGTATATATGTGAGGGTATTTATTAAAAACACCTAGAGGGGGGGTGAATAGGTGTAATTGCTAATCTAACAATCTTTTTAAAACTAAGATAGATGAATGATGAAACGATCTCTCAAAACAAGACTAAGAGCCGAATACCCTGTGAAGGGTTCTGAACTCCTTCCTCCTGATTCCCCTTGAATGGGTTAGAGGTGCGCAATGCAACCTAGTTGTATGAGAATTGATCGAACAAAGAATGAATAATATGCAATGATGAAATGCACACAATATATCACAAGTAAAGAGGATAAGATCTCAAGCAAGTAATTGAAAGCAATAGAGTGCAATGGAAATAGAAAGCAATAGAGAGTAAGAACACAAAGCAATCGCAAACACAAGATATTTGTTTCGAGGTTCGAGCCACCGCTCTACTCCCCGCCTTCACCTCCGTGAAGGGTTTCCACTATCCACCGAGGACGTTTACAAGGTCTACCAAAGACCGGAGCACCGAGCTCCACCACTTACAAGAACCTCTACCGAAGAGGTGTCTCCACAAGATGAACAAAGAGTAACAAGTAGCCAAGTGATCTCTAAAAGGATCACAAACTTTTTACAAACACTTCTCTCCTTACAACTTCCTTATAGATTGAGTAGGGAATTTTGGCTCTAAGAAGTGTAGTGAGAAAAACTCAGTTGTAAAAAGATCTTTGCTAGAAAACACAACTGAAAACAAGCTCAAGAATGAATGGGAAAATGGAGAGCTTAAAAACTTTTCTTCTCCTTTTAAAACTTTGAGAACTTAAGGATTTTTCTTGGTGATTTTCAAGAGACCACTCTCCTCTATTTATAGGGAGAGGAAGGGATTAAAACACTTTAAAATGAAGCTTATTTGATCAGAAAATAATCCCTAAAGATCAGAGAAAATCTGCCACAAAACAGACCAAAAACAGTTTTTCAGAATTTCACCAAAGAGGAAAGAGCCGTTGGCACTTTGCAGGCCTGACGGTCGACCGGTCCGGTCGGCCGTCCGTCCTGCTGGCAAAGAGCCGTTGGACGGGTCCACCGACCTCAAGAAGGAAACAAAGATATTAACTATCGGTCGACCGGGCGGCCGACCGAAATTAACAGAGAGTTGGGGTTTACAGGTCGGGCGACCGGTCGGGTCGACCGACAGACGTGCACAAGCGTGCACGTCCTATACACATGATCCGGTCGATCGGTCCGGTCGGCTGGTTTAGCCTGAAATAGAAAACTGGGAAGAAATTTTGAACTTGAAAATTTTTGAAGTTAATTTTGTAGGTATATGAAGTTAAGTATCATGTTGTAAAAGATAGTTATACATGGTGTAAACAAGATATAGAATTTGTAAGGATTTTGGAATCACGTATAAGAATCAAGGCATGAACTTAAAAACAAATACCAAAACTAAAAACTGTATTTTGAAAATGTGTGTGTATCATAGAGCCAATATTCTACAACCCCAAACTTTAACAAACTATTTCTTACATTTCTTACATTGGTTCTAAAGGACTACAAGATCTTCAAGTGGGCTTCTTCATATGATCTTGCAAGCTTGATACTTGAGCCCGAAATGAGTTGACTTGAGTCAAAACACCTTCCTTTAGGGAAGAATGCTCCTAGAAACATTAGAACCCTGAAACACACTATAACAACAAACATGATTAGTACAAATAACTATATATGTTTTGTAATCATCAAAACACACTAAAAACGGGTGATTGTAACCTTGGGCCAACAATCTCCCCCTTTTTGATGATGACAAAACATATAAGTTATTTAAAACAAATGGGAAAGGAGTTTGGAAGCTCCCCCTCAAATTATGCTATGTATAAAAGAAATGACTATACATAAAGCATAAAAACATAAAACCTACACAAGTAGAAACACAAGTAAAAACTAAAGAGGCAAAGCACCAAAACAAACTAGCTTTTTCAAAACAAACTAGCTTTTTCTCCCCCTTTTTGTCCTACATCAAAAAGGGGTAAACAAGGTAAAACGTTTTTCTTCAAGAATCCATAATACAAACATTCAACTCACCACAAATAAAGGAAAATCTAGCATAGTCTAGAGGTTTTGTAAAAATATCGGCAAGTTAAAAATCGGTAGAAACATAATCAATATCAATATCGCCTTTCTCATAATGATCCCTAAGAAAGTGATATCTAATGTCAATGTGCTTATTTTTACTATGTTGATTTGCATTCTTGGTCATATGAATAGTACTAGTATTATCACAAAATATTTAATATGATCAAAATGCAAATCATAGTCAAGGAGAGTATGTTTCATCCAAAGAACTTGTGCACAACAAGCTCCGGCTGCAACATACTCCGCCTCGGTGGTTGATAGGGCTACCGAATTTTGCTTTTTGGAAGACCAAGATACAAGACAATTACCAAGGAATTGACATGTTCCACTTGTACTCTTCCTATCTATCCTACAACCCGCATAGTCGGCATCCGAAAAACTCGTCATTAAAAATTGACCGGTTTTCGGATACCACAAACCCATTTCAATAGTGCCCTTGAGGTATCTAATTATGCGTTTAACCGCAATTTTGTGACTCTTTAGGACAAGATTGAAAACGTGCACAAAGACAAATGGAAAACATAATATCCGGCCTACTAGCCGTCAAATATAACAACTACCAATCATGCTACGATAAAGCTTAATGTCTACACTTTTACCTTGTTCATCCTTGTCAAGCTTTGTGGTTGTTGCCATGGGAGTTTTGCTCACTCTAGCTCCTTCAAGCCCGAACCTCTTGATAAGTTCTTTTGTGTACTTGGCTTGATTGATGAAGATCCCATCCTTTCTTTGCTTGATTTGGAGACCAAGGAAATAGTTGAGTTCCCCCATCATAGACATTTCAAATTCGTCCTTCATGCATGATTCAAAAGTTTGGCAAAGAGATTCATTAGTAGAACCAAAAATAATGTCATCAACATAAATTTGCACAATAAGAATATCATTTTCTACATGTTTTGTAAACAATGTTGTGTCAATTTTACCTTTCTTAAAACCATTTGTGTCAAAATGAAGAAAGTCTTTCATACCAAGCCCTAGGGGCTTGTTTTAAACCATAAAGAGCTTTATCTAATTTAAACACAAAATCCGGATGTGTAGGGTCAACAAACCCGGGGGGTTGTTCAACATACACCTCCTCTTCAATAAAACCATTTAGAAAAGCACTTTTAACATCCATTTGAAATAATTTGAAATCTTTATATGAGGCAAATGCTAGTGTCATCCGTATGGCTTCAAACCGTGCTACGGGTGCAAAGGTTTCTTCAAAATCGATTCCTTCGATTTGAGTGTAACCTTGGGCAACTAACCTAGCTTTATTTCTAACAACGTTACCCGATTCATCCAACTTGTTCTTAAAGATCCACTTAGTACCAATTGTTGGTCTATCGTGGGGCCTAGGAACAAGATGCCAAACTTGGTTGCGCTCAAATTGATTGAGTTTCTCTTGTATGGCAAGCAACCAATATGAATCGGCCTCGGCTTCGAGGACGTTCTTGGGTTCAACATGAGAAATAAATGCGTAATGACCACAAAAATCATGAAGTTTAGAGCGAGTGGTTACCCCTTTTGATACTTCACCTATGACGAGGTCCTTAGGACGATGGGGATTGTATCTCCAATCCTTTGGAAGTTGTTGAGTAGGCTCCACTTCATTTGTTTGATTTCATTTCCTTGGGCCTCTTCTACTTTAGCTTCACTTCCTTCATCATCCTTTGGCTTGTCTCCCATAGTAGGTGTATCCTCCAAGGTAACTTTCTCCAAGCCTTCATCCAATGCATCTATTTTTACAACATTCTTAACAAACAAATTAGATTCTTCAAACTTAACATGTATAGATTCCTCAATAGTCAAAGATGATCTATTGAAGATTCTATAAGCCTTACTAGTATTAGAATAACTCACAAAATTGCCTCATAAGATCTAGCATCAAATTTTCCTAAGTTATCTTTTGTATTTAAAACAAAACATTTGCATCCAAAAACTTTAAAATATGAAATATTTGGTTTTCTAGAAAAGTACATTTCAAAAGAAGTTTTTGAAGTATTTTTACACAAGAAAACACGATTTGAAATATAGCATGATGTATTAACGGCCTCGGCCCACAAATAATGTGGTAGACCATATTCACTAAGCATTGTCCTAGCCATCTCTTGTAATGTTCTATTTTTCCGTTCAACTACTCCATTTTGTTGTGGAGTTCTAGGACAAAAAAGTTCTTGCTTTATTCCATGTTCTTCACAAAAGTGGTAAAGGGTAGGTTAATGAATTCACCTCCTCTATCACTTCTTATTCTTAAAATTGAAGTATCTTTTTCCTTTTCAACTCTTTTCTTAAAGGCTTGAAAATGTGAAAAGGCTTGGTTTTTGTGTTCAAGAAAGAAAATCCAAGTAAAACGTGAAAAGTCATCAACCAAAACAAATGCAAACCGATTCCCACTTAGACTTTTGGTTTGAGTAGGACCAAATAAATCATATGGATTAACTCCAAGGGACGTGATGTCATGATATCCTTGATTGACTTGAAAGAAGACTTGGTTTGTTTCCCAAGTTGACATGCGTCACAAACCCGGTCCTTTTCAAAATTTAAGTAAGGAATACCTTTCACCATTTCCTTTGTGTTTAACCTAGATATATGGTCAAAAGAAATGTGGCCTAATCTTCTATGCCATAACCAAGAGTCATCATCGAGGGCTTTTAAACAAGTAATATTACAAGACATATTAGACATATCAATCATATAAACATTATTTTCACGAAAACCGGAAAACACACAAATATTCGAAATTCTATCAATTACTTTACAAACTACATTATCAAAAACTACATCAAAACCTTTATCACAAAGTTGACTAACACTCAAGAGATTATGCTTCAGGCCATCAACTAAAACTACATTTTCTATTAAAGGGGATGTACTAAGTTTAACATTACCAATACCAATGATTTTACCCTAGGCATCATCTCCGAAGGTGACGGTGCCACCTTCATGGTATCTTGATAGGGTTGCAAAGTTGTTAATATCCCAAGTCATGTGCCTTGAGCAACCACTATCAAGATACCACAATCCTTTACGTCGTTGCGCCTTGGAAAATACCTACATCATTTAACAAATTTATTGACTTTGGTACCCAAATTCTCTTGGGTCCTTGAAAGTTAGTATTTCGAACCAAACATTATGACGAGATGCATTTAGTCTATCATAACAAAACTTAACTAAGTGACCTTTACGGCCACAATATGAACATGAAAACACTTTACCATACATGAATGCATGATGTGTGTGTGAAGTGTGAGCATGTTTGTGGGGTTTGGCATGATGTAAAGGTTGTGATTTATGAACATGAGCATGCATAACATGGGGTTGTTTCTTAAGGGCTTGTTTCTTAAGAAACATAGTCTCAAGCCTATTCTTGTCAAATTCACACTTTTTCAAAACAACTCCTAAAGAATCAATTTTCTCTTTTAGCATGGAAATCTCATTTTCATTAACTTGTGAAAACTTACCCTTGCAAGAAATCTTATAGTTATCAAAATCTTTTTGGGTGGAAACTAAAGTAGAAGATAATTCATCTTTTTCTTTAGTAAGAGTAAAAACATGATGATTAAGAGACTCATTTTCCTTTTTCATATTTAAATACTTTTTCTTAAGAACATCATAATTATGTGAGAGTTCTACAAATGCTTCTCCTAGCTCATCCATGGAAAGCTCACAATCAAAAGGAGTGTCGGGGGTTACCTTGCTTGTGCCTTCATTAGCCATGAAGCACATGTTGGCGGTGTCAACTTCCTTCTCGGATTCGCTCTCGGAATCCCATATAGCCTTCAACGCTTTCTTCTTGTAAGGCTTCTTTGAGGTGGATGGCTTCACTTTATCTGGGCACTCCATAACAATGTGACCCGGTCTTTGGCAATTGAAACAAATAATTTTCCTATCTTCTTTGCCTCCTTGCCATCTCCTTCTTCCTTGAAACTTAGCCTTGTTGTACATCCTCCGGATGTTCTTTACTAGAAGTGAGAGCTCTTCGTCATCTTCTTCTTCATCGTCTTCGTCGGAGTGTGTGGATTGACTCTTGAAGGCAATTGTTTTCTTCTTGGAAGGAGCCATGTCCTCCCTAGCTTTTCTCTCCATCTCATGGGTTTTGAGGTTCCCAATGAGACCAATTAGCTCCATCTCCTCCTTGTCATTGAGTTCCTTCAAGGTAGTTGCTTTTACTTCCCATGAAGGAGGAAGAGCCCGGATGATCTTTCTTACTCTTTGGTCGTAGTCGATAGCATCACCTAGAGAAGAAAGTTCATTAGTGATCTTTGTAAATCTTGTAACCATATCATCTATGGTATCATTCTCTTGCATGCAAAAGTTCTCATATTGGGACTGAAGAAGGTCTATTTTAGCCCTCTTCACTTGTGAAGTCCCCTCATGTGTAACTAGCAAATGTGTCCAAATTTCATATGCGGACTTGCAATGAATAACTCTAGCTATATCATCATCATTAAGGGCTTGAAGGAGTGCATAATGAGCCCTAGCATTGGCATCAAATTCCTTAGTCTCAATTTCGGACCAAGTGGATTCATCACCGGGGGGTGCACTAAAGGGTTTGGTCACGGCCTTTGCAACTCGACTTCCTAGAGATTGCAAGAAAACGGTCATCTTAACTTTTCATATGGGAAAGTTAAGTCCATCAAACTTAGGAGGGGTCTTAATTCCATCGGCCATTTTTACTAAGTGGAAATGAATGAAATGATTAGCAAAAATAGGATCTCTCTAAGATTGTTAAGCCAAGAGCCTAGAGACCTATACTCTGATACCAATTGAAAAACACCTAGAGGGGGGTGAATAGGTGTAATTGCTAATCTAACAATCTTTTTAAAACTAAGATAGATGAATGATGCAACGATCTCTCAAAGTAAGACTAAGAGCCGAATACCCTGTGAAGGGTTTGAAAGACACCTAGAGGGGGGGGTGAATAGGTGTACTTGCTAATCTAGTGAACTAAATGCGCTAAATGCGGAAGCTAATGCAAATTATTGCAACGCACTTAATACAACACACAAGTGTAGCCGAATTCCCGTGAAAGGCTCTGGACTAACTCCTCTTGATTCCCCTTGAATGGGTTGAGGTGCTATGTGAAGCTCTTATGATTAAGTATAAGTGAGGCACACACACAAGCAATCCAAGCATATAATGAATAAGCAATATGAATCAATGTAAGGACAATACAAGCAAATAGATATGTATGATATGATGATGCTATGCACAAATAAACGAGAGAGAGAGAGTTGAGAGAAAAGTGGATCAAACGCTAACAACAAGATATGTTTCGAGGTTCGAGCACCCAGCTCTACATCCCCGCCTACACCACCGTGTAGGATTTCCAATCCACTATCTCCCACCGAGGGAACCTCTACCGAAGAGGATTTGTTACAACAAGGGAGTACCGAACTCCTCTCTCAAACACCACCTCACAACCGAGGGGTAGGCCCGTAGCCAAACAACAACCAACGCCTCTACCGAAGAGGGTTACAAACCAAACTCCACCTCTCACTAGAGGGAGCAAACCAATCACCCGATCACCTCTACCAAAGAGGGATACACAAAGAACAAGGGTGTTTACAACAAGTGGTTCTAAAGACCACAAACAATCTCTCTTTCTTTCTCTTTTCCACAAAACAAGATCCTAATAGATTAGGATAGAAGATAATCTCAAGTGTGGAAACTAGGTGTTTGGAAAACAAGCAACAAAGAAAAACTACTTGGGAAAACTCTTGTAAATGATAGAAAATGAAAGCCAAGACAAATCTCCCAAAATATTCTTTTCTTAGATTTTTCCAAAAACCTAAAACAAATAAGATTGGAAGTTTAAAGCCCAAAAACACTTTTGAAAACTTGTTTTAAACTCAGGTAAACTGGGAATTTTTCTCTTTAAAAACCTTGTCAAAATAGCCCAAGAGATGGGGTATTTATAGCCCCATCAGAAAACTAGCCGTTAGGCTGAGCTGGCAGCCTGACAGGCGACCGGTCGGCCGGCCTGGCCGACCGCCAACGGTCTAAAATCCGACCGTTGGAGCCTCCGGTCGACCCAAACAAACAGAGAGCTCTGCTCTCAGACCCGGTCGACCTTGACGGTCGACCGTCCCAGTGTCTGCCAAACGTGCACAGATCTGTGCACGTCGGTCGACCGTCCCGGTCGACCGACTTCATCTCAAGTCGACTAAGTCAGTTTAGTAGTCGACTGGTTGAAGCCTGGAACAGAAAACTGGGTCAGAAAAACAGTTTAAAAATATTTTGAAAAATCTTTTAACACTTCTAAAAATCACCAAAAATAGTTTTATCATTTTGCATTGATATATAAACATGTGGTGAAAAGTTTAGCTCAAATATCAATCAATGTGAACTATTTTTGTGTCTTATCATTTTTACCAAAAATCAAAACTTGTATTTTATCAAACTTGATTTTTCAATACATGAATAGGAAAGTCAAAATAAGTTTGTTTAAGATGCTTAAGCATGTATGTATAACTAGAATACATCTATTATACATATGAACCATTTAAACTTGTTTTGATCAATCTATTCATGAAAACAAATATCGGTTAAACTAAAAACCGAAAAACCAATATCCAAACATAAAACTTGTGTGTGTTGTGCACTTGAGCATATCAACTATACTAAGCTTTACAAATGGATCTAAACACACTAAAACTAAACTAGGATACCTAAGTCTTCTTGACGATCTCCATCTTCAAGTAGACTCGATCCCAAACCGTGATCCACAGAGTGCAAATGAGTAATCTTGAAGCTCGGGCACCGGAATCACCATGTGAAGGCTTCTAAACTCTTCTTTTCGAAGCAATCACCAACTAATATCTTGATCAAAGATCTGTAACTAAAATCACAAGATAATTAGTAAACATAACTACATGAGTTAATCATCATCAAAACTAGGGTGGAAGGCCTTTGAGCCAACAATCTCCCCCTTTTTGATGATGACAAAACTCATGGAGTTATATATGCATGGATTAAAGTTAAGCTTCAAAGAAGCTCCCCCTTAACTTATGCATAAACAAATAAATAATAAATATGCAATGAATATTAAACATGAAATATGAAACATGCATATCTATGCATAAACAATAAAAGGTTCTAGATACCAATGAAATGTTCAAAACAAAACATGCTCTAGAAACCAATTACAAAACATGCTCTAGATACCAATTAAAATTAAACTAAATTAAACCTAATATATGCAAAACATAAACATGCATATATAAAACTTCTCAAATAATTCTCCCCCTTTTTGTCAATCATCAACAAAGGGGTAAAAACCAAACAAAACAAAATCTTCTCTCTTTTAATATAAAGAATCAATCTTCAATAAGGGGTAAAAACACAACCAAATCAATAAATTTTTCTCCCCCTTTTTGTTCGAAACAACGAATCAATAAAAATAATATTTTCCCCCTTTTTGTCTAAAACAAAAACAAAGTCAATTAGGGGTGACAATCAATTAAGGTACCAGTTGAAAATATGTCAAAGAATAGCATCTTGATACCAATTGAAAGGAAACAAAAAAAATATTGATACCAATTTTAAGCGAAACACATGAAAATCTTGATACCAATTGAAATTAAACATAATAAATTTTGAATGTCTAAACAAAAATTTTGATACGAATTGTAAATGTTTTTCATTTTGAACATATGATACCAAATTTAAATTTTCAATAATAAAGTATGGGAGTACAAATACCAATTGAAATACAAATCAAATTTTTCTCCCCCTTTATGAAATACCAACTAAAATAATGTTCACTTTTGTTTTAACAAGCCTAAGCATTGTTAAAAAAAAATTGAAACAAACATATATATGTATGGAAAATAGATACCAATTGAAATTGATATTCTTTGAAATGAAGCATACATACATACAAACATATATGAGTATACAAGAAATGTCAAGATTGATACCAATTGAAAGAATTCAATTATACCAATTGAAATAACAATAAGATTAAATGTATACATCATATTGCTACCTCCCAATCATGGTTCAAGTTTTTAAATGATTTTCATTTTAAAGCATTCATGAACATGATCTCCCATCCAACCTCCCATAGAGGGTAGGGGTTTTCAAAAATAGATTTGAAAATAAGCTTTGTTTGAAAAACTCTACCAAAATGAAGAATACCGTAACTAGTTAAATGGAAAATCTTTTAAACTAGTACGAATCCTTCTAGTAAGGAATAAACTAAAATTAATTTTCATAAAACACATGTAAATCACATAGCACTTAAAACACTCAATATTCAATAAAGTCCATACATGCTCATGAAAACATACTCATGAGAAATATTTTAAAAAAATGGTGAGTGTACAAGTAATGTGTGACATGGCAATATGAAATTTCCAATTAAGTTCAAAATTCCTTGAAATATGAAAAACATGAAAATCATCAAAAACTATTTAATCTTCAAGGTATATGTATGTCTTATATAAACTAAGGTATACATACATATCCAAACACAACGAGTCCACAAAGATATATGCATGAAGGCACGTGGCTCAAAAAGGATGTATATGCATAATAATAATTTGGATAAAATAGACATATACATGAAGTTAAACAAATAAACACGAAATCAAGAAAAACTAAATTTTCACCAAAACACGTTTCATTTCAAGGTATATGTATGAATTGTCAACACAATAAGTATACATACATATCCCTAAACACAATTGAGTCCATATATATAGATTTGCATGAAAGGCAAATGACTCAAAGGGTATACATGTATATCTTAAAGTTTGGCAAAATGAACATACACATGAAATGAAAACTCATAAAACAAATCCAAAAATAGGAATACAAGTTTAAAATATATGGATCATCAAAACTAGACTATACTAATACATCTAATGGGAACAAATAAGCGTTCAAGCACAAACATATATGGATTTATTGTGGCCCACTCTATGTACAAGTATAAATCTTCTAGTTTTAATGAAAACTAACATTTAAACATGTAATCAAGGCATAAAGCAAAACACAAATCATTTAGACTAGGATTTATACTAGTGTCGTAAACATGATAAACATAAACATGATTATTATGAATATCTACATGTTATTAGATTTATGATGTACATGATAGCTAATCAAATACGAGAACACAAAATAATAGTCCATATTCAACATGGGTGTCTCAAATACTATACATGTATGTCAAGAATCTAATTAACATGGCATTTTCATACTAATCACTAAACAATAAAACATGCTATAAACAATGAATATTAAAAGCATGTAAATAAAAATTAGGAGTGAGGAATCGTTACCAAAACCTAGAAGGTAACTTCCCTTGTCTCCAAAACATGGTGGTCATCTCCACCAAACTTCCCTTGAAAGTGATGCATCCAATAGATTCCATGAAGCTCGGAACGCATCCACTCCAAGGTACGGCAACTCTCAGTCATGTGAGAGCCCACACCTACATCAAAAATAGGAGGGGTGGTCTTTGGTACCCATATCTTCTTGGGTCCATGGGGGTTAGTACCTTCTCTAACCCAAACAAAATTCTTTGCTAAATTTGAAGTATGTAATCTATCATAACAAAATTTAGCAAGGTGGCCCTTACGTCCACAATGTGTACAAGTGTACACATGAGCATACGTGTGATGGTGTCCGTGAGGAGCATGTGTATGCCGTGGAGGGTGTGCATGCATAAAGGATGGAACTTGTTTCTTTCGAACCAAGGTTTCCAAACGTGAGTGGTTAATGACACATTGGCTCATAGTGGAGCCCAAACAATCAACTTGCTTCTTAAGCATGGATATATCATTATCAATCGTAGAAGAAGTGGAGCATGCAATAGGTGAAGTGTGTGATACTACCCTAGCATGGCAAACATGAGAAACAATATCATTTTCAAAGATTTATTTTATTTAAACAAATTTCTAATTATTTTGAAATAAAATCAATTTCTCTTTTCAAAGAATCATTTTCTTTAAAAAAAATTCAACTTTTGAAGATAAAGCATCATTATTTTTCAAAACATTATCACAATCATTTTTAGATTTTAAAATTCATTTTCTTTAAGTGCAAGATCAAGTTGAGACCTTAATGAATCCCTTTCATTAGAAATCTCCTCCTTCTCTTGCAAAACAATATCAAGTCTTGCAATCAAATTTTTATTATCATTGTTAAGCCCTAGACTTTTCTTTTTCAACAAGTTATATTTTTCAATCAATTTTTCACAAACAATAGATAGTTCTTCATTCAAAGCATGGGGATCAACATAACATTTGAAGAACTAGCACAATCATTACAATCTAAGTGGGTTCTGAATGTACCTCAAGGGAGTCATTCCCTTGGACCATATAGCATTGTGAGTCGGATTCTCCACTAGACTCCTCCGGTTGATTTGGCAATTGAAGCTTGGAGGTGGTGATTGTTATCAACAAATTCCACACTGCAAAGGCGGAATCAATGTTAGAAACACGCATAAGATATTCTTTGGATAATGTGCTTCTAATGGCCTCAAGGGCTTGTGCATTGGCCCCTATATGATTGCGATCTCCATGATAGCATTTCTTGGTGGCCGCAAGAAAGACATGCAAACCTAGGGTCTTCAAATAGCTACTCATCATAACTTTTAAATCTCAAGTCTAGAAATGTCAAACATAGGAGGGCTATCCATGAGGGCAAACTAAATGTGTGCAAACAAACAAATGCAAACAAGATTAGCAAACAAATAGATCTCACTCCTAGGATGTTAAGCCTAAGTATCAGGAGCACTAGCTCTGATACCAATTGAAAGACACCTAGAGGGGGGTGAATAGGTGTACTTGCTAATCTAGTGAACTAAATGCGCTAAATGCGGAAGCTAATGCAAATTATTGCAACACACTTAATACAACACACAAGTGTAGCCGAATTCCCCGTGAAGGGCTCTGGACTAACTCCTCTTGATTCCCCTTGAATGGGTTGAGGTGCTATGTGAAGCTCTTGTGGTTAAGTATAAGTGAGGCACACACACAAGCAATCCAAGCATATAATGAAGAAGCAATATGAATCAATGTAAGGACAATACAAGCAAATAGATATGTATGATATGAATGATGCTATGCACAAATAAATGAGAGAGAGAGAGTGAGAGATAAGTGGATCACATGCTAACAACAAGATATGTTTCGAGGTTCGAGCACCCAGCTCTACATCCCCACCTACACCACCGTGTAGGATTTCCAATCCACTATCTCCCACCGAGGGAACCTCTACCGAAGAGGATTTGTTACAACAAGGGAGTACCAAACTCCTCTCTCAAACACCACCTCACAACTGAGGGGTAGGCCCGTAGCCAAACAACAACCAACGCCTCTACCAAAGAGGGTTACAAACCAAACTCCACCTCTCACTAGAGGGAGCAAACCAATCACCCGATCACCTCTACCAAAGAGGGATACACAAAGAACAAGGGTGTTTACAACAAGTGGTTCCAAAGACCACAAACAATCTCTCTTTCTTTTCTCTTTTCCACAAATAAGATCCTAATAGATTAGGATAGAAGATAAGCTCAAGTGTGAAAACAAGGTGTTTGGAAAATAAGCAACAAAGAAAAACTACTTGGGAAAACTCTTGTAAATGATAGAAAAAGAAAGCCAAGACAAATCTCCCAAAATACTCTTTTCTTTGATTTTTCTAAAAACCTAAAACAAATAAGATTGAAAGTTTAAAGCCCAAAAACACTTTTGAAAACTTGTTTTAAACTCAGGTAAACTGGAATTTTTCTCTTTTAAAAACCTTGTCAAAACAGCCAAGAGATGGGGTATTTATAGCCCCATCAGAAAACTAGCCGTTGGCTGAGCTGGCAGCCTGACAGGCGACCGGTCGGCCGGCCCGGCCGACCGCCAACGGTCTAAAATCCGACCGTTGGAGCCTCCGGTCGACCGTCCCGTCGACCCAAACAAACAGAGAGCTCTGCTCTCAGACCCGGTCGACCTTGACGGTCGACGTCCCAGTGTCTGCCAAACGTGCACAGATCTGTGCACGTCGGTCGACCGTCCCGGTCGATCGACTTCATCTCAAGTCGACTAGTCAGTTTAGTAGTCGACTGGTTGAAGCCTGGAACAGAAAACTGGGTCAAAAAAACAGTTAAAAATATTTTGAAAAATCTTTTAACACTTCTAAAAATCACCAAAAATAGTTTTATCATTTTGCATTGATATATAAACATGTGGTAAAAAGTTTAGCTCAAATATCAATCAATGTGAACTATTTTTGTGTCTTATCATTTTACCAAAAAACCAAAACTTGTATTTTTATCAAACTTGATTTTTCAATACATGAATAGGAAAGTCAAAAATAAGTTTGTTTAAGATGTTTAAGCATGTATGTATAACTAGAATACATCTATTATACATATGAACCATTTAAACTTGTTTTGATCAATCTATTCATGAAAACAAATATCGGTTAAACTAAAAACCGAAAAACTAATACCCAAACATAAAACTTGTGTGTGTTGTGCACTTGAGCATATCAACTATACTAAGCTTTACAATGGATCTAAACACACTAAAACTAAACTAGGATACCTAAGTCTTCTTGACGATCTCCATCTTCAAGTAGACTCGATCCCAAACCGTGATCCACCGAGTGCGGAGTAATCTTTAAGCTCGGGCACCAGAATCACCATGTGAAGGCTTCTAAACTCTTCTTTCGAAGCAATCACCAAACTAATATCTTGATCAAAGATCTGTAACTAAAATCACAAGATAATTAGTAAACATAACTACATGAGTTAATCATCATCAAAACTAGGGTGGAAGGCCTTTGGGCTAACAGGGTTCTGAACTCCTTCCTCTGATTCCCCTTGAATGGGTTAGAGGTGCGCAATGCAACCTAGTTGTATGAGAATTGATCGAACAAAGAATGAATAATATCAATGATGAAATGCACACAATATATCACAAGTAAAGAGGATAAGATCTCAAGCAAGTAATTGAAAGCAAAAGTGCAATGGAAATAGAAAGCAATAGAGAGCAAGAACACAAAGCAATCGCAAACACAAGATATTTGTTTCGAGGTTCGAGCCACCGCTCTACTCCCCGCCTTCACCTCCGTGAAGGGTTTTCACTATCCACTGAGGACGCTTACAAGGTCTACCAAAGACCGGAGCACCGAGCTCCACCACTTACAAGAACCTCTACCGAAGAGGTGTCTCCACAAGATGAACAAAGAGTAACAAGTAGCCAAGTGATCTCTAAAAGGATCACAAACTTTTTACAAACACTTCTCTCTTTACAACTTCCTTATAGATTGAGTAGGGAATTTTGGCTCTAAGAAGTGTAGTGAGAAAAAACTCAGTTGTAAAAAGATCTTTGCTAGAAAACACAACTGAAAACAAGCTCAAGAATGAATGAGAAAATGGAGAGCTTAAAAACTTTTCTTCTCCTTTTAAAACTTTGAGAACTTAAGGATTTTTCTTGGTGATTTTCAAGAGACCACTCTCCTCTATTTATAGGGAGAGGAAGGGATTAAAACACTTAAAAATGAAGCTTATTTGATCAGAAAATAATCCTAAAGATCAGAGAAAATCTGCCACAAAACAGACCAAAAACAGTTTTTCAGAATTTCACCAAAGAGGAAAGAGCCATTGGCACTTTGCAGGCCTGACGGTCGACCGGTCCGGTCGGCCGTCCGTCCTGCTGGCAAAGAGCCGTTGGACTCGGGTCGACCGACCGGTCGACCGACCTCAAGAAGGAAACAAAAAATTAACTGTCGGTCGACCGGGCGGCCGACCGAAATTAACAGAGAGTTGGGGTTTACAGGTCGGGCGACCGGTCGGGGACCGACCACAGACGTGCACAAGCGTGCACGTCCTATACACATGATGCGGTTGACCGGTCCGGTCGGCCGGTTTAGCCTGAAATAGAAAACTGGGAAGAAATTTTGAACCTGAAAATTTTTGAAGTTAATTTTGTAGGTATATGAAGTTAAGTATCATGTTGTAAAAGATAGTTATACATGGTGTAAACAAGATATAGAATTTGTAAGGATTTGGAATCATGTATAAGAATCAAGGCATGAACTTAAAAAAAATACCAAAACTAAAAACTGTATTTTGAAAATGTGTGTGTGTGTATCCTAGAGCCAATATTCTACAACCCCAAACTTTAACAAACTATTTCTTACATTTCTTACATTGGTTCTAAAGGACTACAAGATCTTCAAGTCGGCTTCTTCATATGATCTTGCAAGCTTGATACTTGAGTCCGAAATGAGTTGACTTGAGTCAAAACACCTTCCTTTAGGGAAGAATGCTCCTAGAAACATTAGAACCCTGAAATACACTAAAACAACAAACATGATTAGTACAAATAACTATATATGTTTTGTAATCATCAAAACACACTAAAAACGGGTGATTGTAACCTTGGGCCAACA